>JADRCD010221952.1:9881-41285 GCA_019843815.1 Montemys delectorum | reverse complement strand
TTTTTTTTGTTACAGAGCTCTGCTTTATAATTTTGTAATAAAGTTTAAATACAGATGCCTGTTCTATCTGGTATGGGTGGGGGGGATAATGCCAGAGGCCTCCAAAGAACTTGCAAATGCAGGCACACCCATCAGGCCTTGTGCAGAACATTGCTCTTCAGAGACTGCATCCTACTGATGGAGGTGCTTGGCCACCTAGTCTTGGTTAAGGTAGCCCTGCTTTGTGTTGTGACTTGCCCGAGGTCACAAGAGTGCACTGGAAAAATTGTGGAACAGTGGAGCTAAGTGTAAGAATGATTCTCAAGAGCAAATGGGAAGCACCATGTGAAGTTATTTACAGTCCCACTGTAGACGGGGCCTTCAAGAGCTAAGTGCAAAGTAATCTCAAGACAGCTAGGTAGGCAGTAAGTTTTTAAGTTACCCTGAAAGTGTGGCTCAAAGGTTGGCACAGCCTAAAGAGCAGACTACAGAATAAGCATAGGCCTGTACCCACCCACCTGACCAGGTGCCTGAGGGGAGGGGAGTGTATCCCCTCTAGGAGAAATGGATGAAAGGATTCTACCCTAACTCAGGCTGGACCTGTTGAGCATCCAGTAAGGACAATGCCCGTCATCAACTGGTACTATGTAAACAAAGGCCACAGAGGGCATGTCTCCAGCCTTGGAAGGGGTTTCAGGTGATGGTGCTTAGGGTTGCGTGGAAAGACAGGAAAAGATACAAAGGTCTACATACAGTTTAACCTGACAGTGAGTTGGAGTAGATACATAGTAAGGCATTAAAGGGACAAGGCTGAACTTTTGGCCCTGTGTGATGGGGAAGAGTAGTCTTTGATGCTCTACCAAGCTGCTTGGTCCAAGGAAGGCAAGTATTCCTTGGAGGAATACTTGAGGCTAGAATAAAGTGTTTCACTTACTAGAGTGAATGTTGCCTACTCTGCACTCATCAGAGCATCTACACCCACATCTTAAACAGCAGGTGAAAGACAGAGCCAGAGAAGTAAGCAACCTCCTAGTGGGATATTACTTTAGGAGTTACATGGGGTGGTAGGTCTGCATCTTAGAGGCTCCATCATAGTAACCTAGCTCACAGAGAGGTAAGCCTGCTGAGTTGATAAGGACAGGGAGCTGATCTTCAGTGGGTGGCATAGCATAGACAAGAAAGCCAGTCTCCCACAGTTCCTGGCAAAGCCCATGTTTAGATTCAAATGTGAACTTTTAACGTGAAGTGGTAAGCTAGGCCTCCTTCTGGACAACCTCTATGCCTTAAGGTGTCTGAGGTTAGTGGCAGCTGCCCAGTGATTCAGCAACAGTGACTCTGCTCATTCCTCTTGAACTGATGCTCAGATAATGTGTGATGTCACTGGTAACTTCAGACCATTTGAAGTTGTCTTGAAATGTTTATGGTTTTCCCCAGTCCAGCCACATTTCAAGGTCTCGATAATCAGATGAGGCTAGTTTAGGGCACTTCCACTGTATCCCTTGTGTGCAGTTGTACCCTTCAAGTGCATCTGCCACACGTGACACAGGAGCCAGCCTAGGTAAACGGGGTACAGATTTTCCCAGCTCTGGACCTGTGCTCCTCAGAGTAGTCAGACTAGTAGACAAATTCACCTTCAAGGAGCCTGTCTCCAAGGAGGCCACTTTGCTGTGGATATCCGCCTCTCCCTCCAGGCATTGACCTGGAAACTATAATACCACTTTGTTCTTTCACGTGAGGGTTGGACCAGGCATAATAAAGATTTTGCCACATACAAGAAGCGTTTGAGAACAGTTTAAATACAGCTTTTAAGATGCACATGGAAGTGAGGCGCACAGGAAGTAGATTCTGCTCAGCCTTCATTCCTTAGTCTGAGGAGAACTGTAGGTGGAACCAGTGAGGAGAAAGGATGCATGTTCTTGTTGAAATTCTTACCCCAGGTTAGCCTTGAACTTCTGATCCCCATGACTTCTTCATGCCTAGCTTAAGATTTCTTATTTATAAAACTGTAGTTCAGTGGCAGAGTGCTGTGCATAGCATGAATAAGGGTCTAAGTTGGTTATCAGTACCTCAGACAACTAATAAAAAAGACAAAGCTAGCACCCAGATCTGAAAGTTGTGTCCATAGCAGCTTACTCCTGATCCACAAGAGACCATGAAGAGTCGGAGGGTGTAAGAAGGTAGGCTGCTTGGCGAAGAGGCCCCTACCCTTCAGGCCGAGCCTCGTGTGGTGGTAGAGTGGGCGGGAGAGGACAGCCCAAAGAGAAAAACCAAAGTCCTAGCAGGGAGCTATCAGCCTCCGTTTCCGGATACATCCCCAAATCCATTCTGAGGAGACCAACTGGGCATCAGTGTTCTTTTCCCTGTTACCTAGCACATGTGTGGCTGAGGCTGTGTCAAATTCCTGTACCAGGTCCCCGTCAAATGCCACAAAGTAGCGTTTCAGCCTTTTGAAGTCTGGTGTAGAAGGTGGCAAGTAGAGCCGTACCCCAGTGAAGACATTCAACAGCACCTGCAAACAGAGTGGTTCATCCAGAGTAAGCCCTAGCATGAGTACAGGTGGGACTTCACCTGCCTGATTACAGGACGCCGCTAGGGATGCCTAGAGAAGGCAGAGGCAATGCTATCCCCTCCTCCAGTCATTCAAACTGACCCTGGTCTGACAGTTCTTCCTGACTCAAGAAAAAAGAGAAAAGTGTTGGGCTCTAACATCTGCGATCTAGGTAAACTGTTTGGAAAAAGGATGTTTCTCCAGGGCCACCCAAAATACTTGGAAAATCAGTTTGTTCTGTACAGCTGCCTAGTAAGAGGGCCCCGGAGTCTTGCTCATCAGTGTGGATGAGTGCAAGGGCTTCAAGGAGGGCAGAGAGGTGGGAGTGGCTTCTATTGAGAACTGGGCGCAGGGCCCGAGGTATCAACTTTTGTACATCTGCTTGGGCATGGGTGCAATCTGTTAATCATGGCTAGAAGCCACCCAGGGTACCATAGACTAGTCAGTAGCAGATCTCAGGACCTGCTGCCAGACCAGGAACTAACAAAAGGAAAAATAGGCTCCTTAGCTGGGAGTTGTCTATGCCATGGCAGACTCCCTCTCCTCGCTGGGTAGACCTGTTCCAAGAGACAGACACAAATGTGCTGTGCCCCACCGCCAGAGTGGGCTTCGTTCTTTAATGTGAACTGTAACAACACTGGCAGCTGGGTGGGCTCGCAGCCTCTCCTGCTAGGCTGGCTCTATCTCCTGCCTGTCCGCATAGCTCTCCTTCCTCTTTGCCGGCTGGCCCGCCGCCTCTGCAAGGCAACAAAAGGGCACAGGGTGGAGTCATAGGACGGCTCACCTGCCCAGAACAGGAAGGGAAGGGGCTCCAGGAGTCTTCCCCCCAAATCAATACCGGACAGCTTTTCACATTCACACTCAGGAGCCTGGCTCTCTAGCCCCTGGGCCAGCTGGCCTGTGTCCAGCAGTGCTATTCTTACCCTCACCTTTGTCAGGCATGGGGTATCATCTGCAGCTTTCCTCTTCGTTCCCACTTTGACTGGAGAAGACGTCACAGCCAGTTTCTCTCCTGGTTTCACAGGGGAAGACTTTGGAGTCAGTTTGTTGTCTGCAGGAAAGCAGAAGTCAGGTATGTATACGGCACTAGGTCTGATCCCTAGCAGTGCACAAACGGACATGCCTCTAATCTAGCGCTAAGGAGGTGGAGACAGAGGGCTCAGGGCCATTCTGAACTACATAGTGAGTTAAAGGCCAGTCTGGTGTAGAAAAACCCTGTCTCAAAACCACAAAACCAAGAAGGAAAGGGTAAGGGAACAGCCCTTAAGTCGGGGAGAGCAAGGCTAAAGGGATCCTTTAGCTCCAAGGTGGCCCATTCCCCAGTCAGACTGTTCCTGGGTAGTCCTCTGTCATCCAGGTTTGCTAAGTAGATAAAGGGGGTCTGGTAGACCAGTTTCTGGGCCCTAGCTAGTCACGTGCTAGGAACACACTGCTGTAGTGGACACCCAGTCACAGGACGTCAGAGATGAAGTGTATGCCTAGGGCATACCATCTTTGGCCTATCCACAGCCCTCCCCTTCACCTCAGGCCTCCTTACTTACCACCTCTGCTACTGGGGTTATTGAGCTTCTGTTCCGTCTTCTTGGCACTACCAGAGGACTTACTGGAGGGGCCCTTGGGGCCCTTGCGGGCCACAGCAGACCCAGCAGTGCCATCATTCTCACCACCGCTGCCTCCAGTCGTGGAGCTCCCCTCATCTCCAGCTACCACAGCGAAGTCTGCCTTGTCTTTGGACAGCTGGTACAGTTCCTAAGAAGTAAGGGGGAGGTGGGGGTGGGGAGTTGGGTGCTGTCACTCACTGACCTTCCTGACCTGTGTCTGGGATGAGTGCTTCCTGGCACATATAGCTAAGGAACAAAGGAGGACCCTGGAACCTGAATAATTTGGGTACAAGCTACTTTTCTGTGGCAAAAGTTTTTTAATTCTTCACTGGCTTAAACTTAAGGTCTCCCTGTCTCAGGCTCTCTGGGGCTTAGATTATAGGCTCAGATGAACCAGGTTTTTGTTGTTGTTTTGAGGCAGTCTCACTCTATAGCTCTGTCTAGCCTGGAATTCACCAAGTAGATCAGGCTGGCTTTGAACTCAGAGAAACTTGACTCTGCCTCCTGAGTGCTAGAATTCTCAAGGTGTACAATAGTACAATAGTACATTAAGAAAAAAAAAAGTGTATGCCTGTCTCTGCACCATGTAAATGTGTAAATGCCTGGTGCCTACAGAGGCCAGAAGAGGGCACTGGAACCCTGGGAACTGAAATTATAGACAGTTGTGAGCTGTGGTGAGTGCTGGGAATCAAACAGGAGTCCTCTGGAAGAGCAGCCAGAGCTCTAACCGCTGAGCCGTCTCTCCAGTTCTTAAACCTCAGTTCTTAATTAGTAAAGTAGGACTGTGGTCTGAGGCAACTCCTAAATTGTGTGAGGAAGCTAGGCTCTCTTCAGGGGACCAGAGGAGGGGGAGCTAGGAGGAACTGCTCTCCTTGCAGTGTTCCCATAGAATGGAGATAATAAGCCAAATGGCATGTGAACAGGCTAGATGCCCAACACTCCCAAGAGCAATATAGTGGGTTGATGACACTTAGAAAGCCAAGGAGCTGGCACCTTGAGTTGGGGAAGGTTAGTGGCAGATTTCCAGTCCTTATCGTCCCGGATTCGGGTGCATCGAGGAAATCGGATGGAGATCCCATCAGCAGTGTGCGCCTCAGATCTGGAGAATTCTGCCCCTGTGATCTCCCACACAGCAGCTTTCTGTCAGAAAAAAAAACAGGTGGATTATCACTGGCCAAGAAGGAAGAGTCTCCAGCAGACAGAAACAAGTGTCAAGCATTTGAAAGCACAGAGGTTCTCTGTCAGCCAGGAGGCCTGTGTGCCAGTTATGCCTTCTCTTGAAACCTGTCTGCTTATGCAGGGCCTGGTTTGGTTTAGTTCTAGAACAGGCCTCTTTTATAAATGGAAAGGAATTTGCTTCCCCTCCACTAAGGACAAGTCCTCAGAGCCGGCTGGTTAGCCCTGTGCCTGTCATTTGGCTGAATATTCAAGTCCCATCATGGGTGGACCTTAGCAAAGCTGGACTAACTTCTGTGGACTACAGAACTACAAGCTACTGGGGTGGGGGTCACAAAGCATGAGGTGATGATACCTTTGGGTCTGGGACTATGAAGTCGGGATAATAGATCTTGTTGATCTTCAGCCAGCTGGGTATCTTGCTAGGATCCTGAAGGAGAAAAGACACTGTTTTGGGCTCCTGTCATGATGGAGCAAGGTTTAAACCCTGTCTTTGGTAATAAGACTGTGAAATGACTTAGCTAAAAAGGATGACCTCTCACCCCAAGTGACCTTCCCTCTTCAGAGAGGTTGTGGCCCATCTTCTATAAGATAGGCTCTCTGAGATTTAAAAGCCTAATCCTGCTTCTATGGCCAAGAAGTAAACTCCTTTCTGAAATAAGAATCAGGACTTGCAGAGCTCAGTCCTCTAAGCACAGCCTGTTTCAGGGAGGATGACTTGTCCAGGGCCAGGGTCAACCAGGTGCCTTCCTCACCTTGCTGATCTTCACCATATCTAGCTCTTTCTGCAGGCGGGCAAGGGTGGCATCATCATGACCTCCAGCACATTTTGTGACAGTGCACCACTTCTGGCTGTCAGGGTCATAGCAGCCCATGAGGAAGATGGACATCATTCCGCCTAGGAGTGGGACATGAATTGAGTGTGGGCTAGAAGGAACCACCTCTGCCAGGCCCACGATAGACTGCTTAGAGAAGAATGAGCCAGGCCTTACCATCAAGAGTATTCGAGTAATCACACTCAACTTACTGGGCTCCATAGAACTGGACAGGACATGACACATAGCAGACACAACCTGACAAACTGCCTAAGTGTTCCTCAGACCTCAGCTTTCTCCCCAATCAAGAAACAGATTTTGTTGGGCTGGAGAGATGGCTCAGTAGTTAAAAGCACTGAGTGCTCTTCCAGAGGTCCTGAGTTCAATTCCCAGCAACCACATGGTGGCTCACAACCATCTGTAATGAGATCCAATGCCCTCTGGTGTGTCTGAAGACAGCTACCGTGTGCTCATATACATGAAAAGAATAAATAAAGAAGAAACAGATTTTTTTTCTGAGAAGGAAGCTGTTAAGCCTTGAGACAGTTGCTAGTTGAGCTTCCTTGTGCCAGGACTGCAAAGGTTATTCTTGACCAACTTCTTTTTTTTTTTTTTTTTTTTTTTTTTTTTTTTTTTTTTTTTTTTGTTTTTTGATATTTTTCCTTTCTTATTAAAACATTTTTGTTATTTTTTTTTTCTGAGTGTGGACTTTTGTGCAGCCGGTCATAATCTAGTTATCATACATGCTACAGGGTGCATGTGGGTGGAAGTCAGAGGACAACTTGTAGGAGCCAGTTTTCTTCTTTTACCAAGTGGATACTAGTGATCAATTTAGATCTGAAGGCTTGAGGCAGGGCTTTAAACCCACTGAGCTCTCACCAGCTTTTCTTACTCAACTTCTGTGTGTAAGAGTGAAGCTCCCAGATGTCTCTGTCTGATGTGACCAGGGCCTTAGATCCCAGGCTCAAGGAAGCCATGACTGGCAGATCAAGCTAGTAAGAAGGCCAATGTGTGTGTCTTCTGATAAAGTACCATTACAGGGATTAAACACCACTAACCTTTGCTCCCTTGCCCATAGAAGGCCCCAAGAACCACCAGATCAGCAGTATCGGCCATGGCCCCCTCATTCAAATAATCTTTTTTAACTTTCAGCCAGTGCCGCTTCCCAGGCTCATATGTACCCTGATGGGACACAAAAATAAATCACAGATAATGGAAACTCCATAGAGGTGGGGTCCATCTTTTTACCACTCTGGACCGATCTCAGTGTCAAGGCACTACAGTACATACAAAGCCATTTTCAGATCCAGGATCAGCCTGCCCCAGCTGAGTAAGACTCCTACATAGCTCTCCCTCTCTCCCACCGCCAACACCTCGGTCACCTCCAGCAGGAAAAGACAAGGTGTAGCAGCTATCTTACCTTTACATCCTTTAGCACCAACCCTTCCAAGCCCTCTCGGATCACCCGGTTTATCATGTCAGCCAGGTCTGAAGCTTTCTGAAGGATGGTAGGAGAAATGTGCAGGCTCATGTTAAGAACAGACCATTCACTTCTATACAATAGCGTGTACAACTTGGAGCTGCTGTGCCTTTGAGAGGCAGACTGTAGACAATTAGGCAACATGGCAACAGCCAATGGCAAGCTTATTAGCACCCCACCAGAGGACATCTAAGGGTCATCCTCTCACACCCCGTTGGGTTCTCTGGTCTGGTTTCAAACGATCAGATCCCTGCCTAGGATAGGACTTCACTTACTGTAACTTGCTTCATTTCTGAGAACATGATCCGGTTACGGATTTCAACCATGTTGTCATGAAGAAACTTCCGTCGCTCACAGAGAGGCCTAAGGGAAACAGCAGAGCTGAGGTAAAGAGAGAGGTAAGGGTCTTCTCTCCCACTAGCAGGAACTCTGAAACAGGACAGGGCCCAGTGATAGGACTGTTGCTTCAGGAGAAGGACAGCTATGGATCCAAGCTCCCATATGAACAGTTGTGCATATGGTCAACGGTCGTAAGGACTGGAAATAAACAACCATAAGCTGTAGCCCACAGCCAGATTACAGCTATGCTTTCTACTTTACTGAGCCAAGAAAACTGCCTCTAGCCAAGACTACATGTTCTGTCCCACTTGAACAATGTTAAAACTCTTGTGCTATCCCTAACCCCCAGGCTGGCACAGGCCTCGGGACCCTACCCCATCAAGTCTTTCTACTTTCATAACCATGGGTGTAGCTATAGAAACAGGATCAGGGAGAATCCTGAGTGCATAAAGGACAAGTATCAGCTGTGTAGGTCCAAGCTTTTGGATGTAGCTCACTCTAGACGGCAGTTCCCCTGGGTGTTTACCCACGGCATCCCCTATAAGCTCACAGATACAATGCAAAAATGTTAGCCCCATCCCTTTTTCCTAACTGAAGCCTCTATCCAACCCAGATAAATTCCCAGTGAAAATAAGAATCTTGGTTTAAAGATGGGAGCCAGGGAGTATAATCCAAAGGTTGATTATATGTTTAATACATGTTTAGCCCTGGATTTCATCCCCAGTACTGCAAAAAATGAAAAAAAAAAAATTCCAAACATGTAAAAATACGAGTTAACTTACCTGTCCATCAAGCTGACATCATTAAAGTAGATACAATCAAAAACAAACAGGCAGACATTAGCATCCTGGAAAGCAGCTTTCTGCAGAGAAAATGAGGCAGGAAGCACAGGATCAGAGGAGTAGCAGTCCACTTCAGAAGCCCTTGTAGACAGTCCTGTCAGTACTCTGCAGGGCCACAGAGCAATCCATAGATGGTGCTCACTAAACTTTAGATCCTAAGGATGATGACGTAGGGGAGGGACCAAGTCATTAGCTCCTAAGGGATCATGGGACTGGCCCCTTCCTCTCGCCATGCTTCTTAGCTCATGATAGAAATGACTTTGCTGTACCACGTTTAGTGATCTAAAGCTCTGGGCCTCTGTATCTCTGACTGTAACCTCTAGAAACAAAATCTTTCTCCTTTATAGAAAGGTTACCTCTGGTATTTTGTTATAGTGATGAAAGAACACATGCTCAACAGAAACCAACTCAAGTCTCAGTTGGTTTTAATATCTCCCCTTCATCCCACTCTGTCAGACTGACAGCACAGTTTTTGCACACAGGACTCAGTGTATACCTTGTGCACTCCCAGAGTCCCAAAGGGCAGTGGTTTGCCTGTGTTGTTGTCAATCAGGAGCACCTCAGAATCCAGGATCATGCTTTGACCCCCAGGAAAAGCTTTGGGAATATAGTCCTTGAAGTGGGCCACCTACAAGTACAAAAGCAGCTTTGGCAAGGGTGTCTTGGCAGTAAGACCTAAAACTAAGCCACAGTGATCAAGGCTCAGGCAAAACAGCACAGAGAACCTTGCAAGCCCAAGCGATGAGTGAAATGAACAACTAGGTTGTGTCAGTCTCCCGAAGAGTATCAGGCTATCTGCTTTATTACCTCTGTCTACATTCAGAAAATGGTCAGCCCACTGAGTCATTTTCTATAGGCTATACAGAAGGCTTGAAGGAAAAGGAAGAAACAGTGAGTCAGTCAGGAAGGACCTGAAGGTAGACAAATATGGCAGGGAAGGAAAAGAGGAAAGATAGGCAGGTGGGGACTAGTGTCCATTCAGAGGACTGGTGTTATCAGGCTGAGGACTGGGATGGGGAAACAGATGGGTTGCAGGGCAGAAAAATAAAGCCCTGGGAAGAGCAAGGAATAAGAACAGGCTTTCCCCTAGGTGGGAGCTCTGAAGCCCCTGCTGTCTTCAGAGTATAAGCACTGGGATGGGGTTCTGCCTAACAACAGCCAGAGCCCTAATTTCTGATACTCAGTGGGAGAAGTCCCACTACAATTTCAGGTATTTCCAGACAAAGGGTACCAGCAGTGGGGTCCGGAGAGCCTCTGCTGAGAACAGCTGAGTCACTGCCTAACAGGATGAGGAAAGACCTGACTGACCATCCTTACTCCCTTCCATTCCCCAATCCAGCCCTTTAAGAACCAACAGGCATGCATGGACTGATGACATAGTAAGCCCTGACTCAATCCACAGTATTTGGAAAAGTAAAGAAAGCATATTCTGGAAAGCTGTGTTCAAATGTTGCTGGGTCACAAGAAGGACTGTCTCACACCATCCTTATCACAGCTGATCACATCCTCATCAGCTTCTAGCACACCTGGAACAAGAACCTCATTCAAAGGTCCACGAAAGACTACTGCTCAGCTCTCTTGCTCAACACATAAAACAAGTGGCTCAGCCACCAAGTCTCTACTGGATCACACAATACATCCCCCAATATATAGACTCTGAGAAACCGAGTCAGAACCAGGGAAGAAGTGGGCAGCAAAGCCAGGAATTCCATTTACACAGGGGTGCCAGGCAGTGGTGGCGCACGCCTTTAGCCCCAGCACTTGGGAGGTAGAGGCAGGCGGATTTCTAAGTTTGAGGCCAGCCTGGTCTACAGAGTGAGTTCCAGGTCAGCCAGGGATACACAGAGAAACCCTGTCTCGAAAAAACCAGCAACAACAAAACAAACAAACAAAACCTCATTAAATACATATTAAAAAAAAAAAAAAGGGCAGTTGTGGCACACGCCTTTAGTCCCAGCACTTGGGAGGCAGAGGCAGGCAGATTTCTGAGTTCGAGGCCAGTCTGGTCTACAGAGTAAGTTCCAGGATAGCCAGGGCTATACAGAGAAACCCTGTCTCAAAAAAAAAAACAATTAAAAAAAAAAAACCATTTACTCAGAGGTACTGGAACCAGATATCCCAGCTGCTTCTCTTCCACAGACCTCACAGGACTGGCCCTGGAAGCTGAGAAGGGCTGAGGAACAAGTTCTTAATTCCCATCAGTTCTGAGTAGGGCAGGGATCAGGATCCCAGACAGCCCCATAATACTGTATACTTATCAAACTCTAAGCTCCATGAAGGTCAGATTTTTATCTATTGTTTGTACTTTTTATGTCCACTAGCTACCACAGTGCACAGTATTTGAGAAATACTTGTTGAGCAAACTAATGAATGATAATCCAACATTTCCTTGTATAAGAACCCTAATCTAGCTCAGAAAGAGCATAGGGGATAGGAACACACCCAAGATTTTCACTGAGCTGTCTGCACTGCATTGTCTCAGGAAGCTCTTTCCTACCTGACTAACCCAAGTCTGGGCTCACTGGCTATCCCAGCTAAGCAGCCTTTCATTACTAGAAGAGTGCAGGAATAAATTCCCTCCATTCATCTACAGAAAAACCAAATTTCTTCCTGTGAAACACAGCCTGAAAGGCTCTGCATTCGACCTGGGAATTTTTAGAGGCAGGGAGGAGATGTCCTGCTGAAAGGGTATTACCTTGTGAGGGAGGACAGGCTTGAGACTGCGGCTGAAGTAGCTGAAGTGGTCCCCCTTCTTATGCACCTGGACCCGTTCACCATCGTACTTGATCTCAGAGAACATGCCATTAGGACACTTTTTCATTGCATACTCAATGGACTTGCAGGCCTCAGCCTTGGAATGGAGAAAGCAAATGTTAGAACCCTTCAACAAGGGTTCCTCAGCAGGGCCTGGGGCTGAGACTGTCAGGACAGAACTGGTTCTGGAACTGACTCAGGACAGACTGCTGAAGGGGTGATGTATTGCAAAGGGCTAGACAATGCTGTATTCTGATAATAAAATCATTAGCTGATATCCTGAGCTACATAGCAAAATGTCTCAAGTATAAAAAACAAAAAAGACTCCTCACCAAAGTTGGTTTAACAGTTTGCATTCTGAAAAAGACAAATGCTATCCATTCTAGAGTAAAATTCTTCTGAAGTACCATTTACTTTTTTCAGTACTGTAGGCTCTTACCAGGCACCTGGCTTATTAAGCACACCTGCTATTACAGTGTGATGGTAGAGGTAAGAGTGGAGAGGGCCAGTGACAGTGGGGCTGGCAGGATGACTAGAACCAGAGACTGACAGGACACCCAGACCTAGACCCACTCACTTACATACTGGCACCAGCCAGACCCAAACAGTAACTACCATTTTGGGGGTTCTTGACAGGCCATAAAACAGTATCATCTCATCTTTGAGATGATCCATTAGAGAACAAGTACTGAATGAGAAACCTGAAGGTCAGGGAGGTAATGCGCTTACTTAAGGTCAGGCAGCCAGTAAACAGCCAGACTCGGATGTGAATCTAAGCCTGTGAGCTAAAGCGCTAAGCATGCAACCCATACCATTCTTCAGACAAGGCTGTGAAAAGGACTCTAGGAAGAACTCCCACAGAAGCCAGTAAAGCCTCTATTCCAGGTAAGGGAAGAGAGGTTCTGATCCTGGCATGGAGATCATACCATTGTAAGAAGCTCATATATATTCCTGGTGGCAAGAGAACTTTTTCCTATTCCAAACACAGAAACCTATTCCAAACATACTAAACCTAAAACAAGGATTTAGTATAACAAGATAGCTTAAAAAAAAAGTTCCCCATATACCCCTGGAAAGCCCAAGGAAACTTATAGCAAGCAGCAGAGCACCAGGTGTTGACTCTGCTACACATAAAACCAGAAGGGGCAGCTATTCTCACTAAAGATCCAGAAACCAGTTATGTACTGGAGTGAATACTCCTACAGCTTCTTTTCCCGTCACAGGAAGCCTGTTGCCATCTCTGAGCTACCCTGCAGGAGGTCACAGCCCTGTGTTCAAGTGTGATGCTAAACTACTTGGTCCCACGCGCCACTCCCATCAGGGACAGTAAAGTGCAAGAGGCCGGACTTAGGTTGTACTAGATCGCCTACCTTCTTCTGAACCTTCACTTCCTGGCCTAATACAGCTCTGCTCACTTCCACTCTTCCCTGGCAACCTACCAGAGCTCTTGCCTTTCATCCCTATCAGATGCCAGCAACTTAAAGAGACATGGATGAGAGGGACAAGGCAGTGTTCCTCACCAGCATGGGCTGCACAGGAGTCATCAGTGAAGCCTGGACACTCAGAGCCCTTCGCCGGCCTGGGTCCTTCTCCACCTCCTGCTCATTGTGAAGGACCCGCTCCACCACATCCTGCAGGTTTCGAGATGCTTTGAAGGCTTCATAAGCATTGGGGTCAAGGGCATCTAACCTATCAAAGAGAACAGAAGCAAGGAAACACACCTCTCCAACTGACATCACAGCTTAGGGCAGCAGTCTGTCAGACAGGAGAGATGTGGGGAAGTAGCCTTGTTCCATCCTTTAACCTGAAGATGTGACTAACCTACAGCAGTAGGCCCACGGAGCCACAGATAGTTATGAATGTAACCCAACACAAAATTTATTTATAACACTTTTTTTGGTAACTTGAATGAACAGTTCTTAAGCATCAATTTTGTAGATTTTGCTATGTCAATAGGTTGGAAATCAAAGCTAGCACAGGATTTTGAGACCCCATGCCTTACATGGTACAGTCTTGGCAAGAAGCCCGTTGCAGACTTTCAGTTGTAGTAGCTTTGTGTTAAAGATAGCTGTCTCCACTTCGCTTGTGAGAAAATGGATGTGGACGTGTGTTCAAATCTATAGCAGGGCTCCCTAGTCTTGAGAGCGGCTGCGAACGGGGCATGAGCAGTCTGGGCTACAAGAGTGGCTGTGGCACTTACACATGTTTTGCGCCTGAGTTCATCTTCAGATCGTGTTTGATCAGCCGGATAATGCACTTAAGGTCATTGGCTGTACACCTGAAAAGATAAGGCATATTCAGCTTCATCTCTCAAGGACTTTGATCCCCTAAACCTCCCTTCCCAGGCGCATGCCCGTGGGGTCTGCTTTCCATGGGGCCACCTCTCACCTAGAGGCAATGTCCTGCAGGGCCTGCTGCTGCTCATCCTCTTTGGTGAGCTTGGAGAGGTGCAGGAGGAATGCATCCACTTCCTGGATGGTGAGGAGGCTTTTGGCAGCTGGGGGAAAAGACTTGCTCTGCTCAAAGAAGACTCTGATCGTCTCTGACACGTCACCCTGTCTCCAAAAACCAAAACGCCACTGCTGCAACCCCAGGGAGCTTGGGACGAATGCCAAGTCAAGAGTTCCAGCACAGTGTTTGTCCCTAAGTCATTCTTCTTGGGAACTCTCTCCCAGCCAGTTCTGAGGAGGGCCCATCTATCCACCCACTTGCTTTAGCTGAGCAAAGACCGAGCCAATCTGATTATTGTTTAAGAATCTGCACAAAAAGACATGGTCTGTCCATAGTAGATGCTTGGGTAAGAACTTTCCATGGCATCAAGGCTAGAGTCACGAACAAACCAAAGAAAGAAGGGGAAAGCAAGCAAGCAAGAAAAGCCCAGCACAGTCCCAGGATAGACAAAAGGAAGCCTCAAGCCCTGACTTCTCAGATAAGGCCTTTGTGGCTTGGCAGTGGTAGTTTTCAGTTATCAAACTTAGGAAAGGAACAGTTGTATCTTCACACCCGGCTTCCCAGCCCAACGGAGTCTTGTTCACTAAGTTTCAGTTTCCTACACCAGTATGTGCTCAGTTATTTTTAAAGTGGCTATGGGAAGGCTATCCTGGCGCAATTCCCACCTAGGTTATGACCTCCCTACATCCGCCTCTGACCTGTTCTAGGTCCCGGGCCATATCATCTGGGTTGCAGTTAAAAATTCGGCTAAAAAGTTTCACAATCTGCTTATCATTTAAGTTGTAAACACTCTTGATGACACCAGGCAGCAGCAGCTTCACTGTTAGGTACACATCACCGTGGAAGCCATCTGAAAACAAAGGAGAGGAACTCCCATTAAGAAATGGAGATGTTGCCGGGTGGTGGTGGGTAGTGGTGGCACATGCCTTTAATCCCAGCACTTGGGAGGCAGAGGCAGGCGGATTTCTGAGTTCGAGGCCAGCCTGGTCTACAGAGTGAGCTCGAGGACAGCCAGGGCTACAAAGAGAAACCCTGTCTCAAAAAAAAAAAAAAAAAAAAAACCACCAAACAACAACAACAAAAACAAACAAACAAACAAAATAAAAACAAAAAAGAAAAGAAATAGAGTGCTGCATACCTCCCATCCCAGCACTCAGGAGACAACGCTGAATGCAGATCTCTGTGAGATCAAAGCTACCCTGGTGTACATAATAAGTACTAGGACAGCCAAGGACATACAGTGAGGCCCTATCTAAATCATCATCATCACCATCATCATCATCATCATCATCATCATCATCATCATCATCACCACCGCCACCACCACCACCACCACCACCATCATCATCATCATCATCATCAAGAAAAAAAGCAGAAACTGCTTTCCATGGCTCCATGCATTCGTAACTGTCTCACCTTTACTCCACAGTCTCCCAATGGGCAAAGCACTGACTTTCATGTTGTGATGAAATAAGATACTGAATGACAATGTGCTAGATCCATGAAAGAAAGGGCATTCTACTCAACTCTAAGCATGTGGTTCACCTAATCATATATGCTAGTGGGACATTTCTCTGTTATGTCAAATGTGATGGGAAATGGCCAAACACCCAAGCAGAACTGGCCATATAACATGCAGGGTCTGGTGATAACTCCAGCTATGGGATCCCATTTCAAGATGATCAAGAATTACACGATACAAGTGTCTTTGCACATCAAGCTGGCCACGGCTCTGAGCTTTTCCGAGGAGAAGCATGTTCAGTATGTGTACAGTCCTACCTCCTGTGGAGCCTTTCTGCAAGAAGTCGTGGATGATTTGGGTCTTGGTGTTATAGCTAGGATTTTCAGCCACCGTGGCGCAGAGCTTCCGGAACTCTCGTAGCAGACAATCTTTGTGCTTAGGGTCACATTTACTTGCGGACAGACTCGTCCTAGGAGCAGGGCTTGGAGGGGCTTGCTCAGAGTTGTTGGGTTTGGCTGCTAGTGAAAGAAACAATACAGATGATTCATTTTTCTTTTGGGGGGAACCACAAAAAGGAGGAAGAACACTAAAACTTTGCTGGGGGCCCTCAAAGAGTCACTGGAAGTCCTGGATCCATGTATCAGGTACAAATATGGAGGCCAAGGAATCAGTACAAATACCACTGCATGGAGACTGCACTGAGAAGCACCCATGCATTGAGTACCACATGTAGGAGCAAAGGCTGCTTTCATGCCACAAGCCATCAAGTGGATCTCAGAGCAATTGCCATTCTGACTCCACAAAGGCTGGGATGAGCAAGAGAGAAGAAACCAAAGGACCTGTAAAACTGAAATACCTGCCATTGTGGACTGTCAGCGCCACTGCAAACCTGGCACTTACAGAGTTCACTGTCCTCTTACTGATGAGACCAAGGCCTGAGAGCAGACAGCTTTCAAGACCACCTACCTCCTTGGAAGAAGAAGGAAGATAGGGATGCCAGCAAAAAGTCAGGGCCTACCAGTGTGCCCCAGCTCATCTTTTCTTATTGTCAAAATAAAAGGCACCTCTGTTTATATCTGAGGGAAACCTCAGTGATCCTCACCTCTTTGTGACCATTTTCAAGAGCAAGGCGAGTTGTTCTATCATGAGCTGCTGACTAAGGCTTCTTGTTTGGGTTTCTAAACTGTAAGTCTGTCATCATCTCTGACCTGGAATCTGATCTGGGGTGGAGATCTTTCCAGAGCATTGGTATTTAGCCAGGTTCATGAAGGAGAACACCCTGTTCTTCTCGACTCTTCTAAACTCTACGCACAAGATCAAGGCCCCTCCCTGGACCATGCCATCTTTAGTGTCACCTGGATTCTTCTGCATCCCTATCACTACCAAGCACAAACTGGAATTTTCAAACAATAAAATCTGCAAGAAATGCAGCACATGCCTGTACTTCTACACCCATGAAGCAGTGACAGTGGATCTTACTTTTAGAACAGGCTGGACAAGAAAACCTCTCTTATATTTTTGGGTTGGGAGTATCCTTTAAGGGATAAGCCATCTCTCCAGCCCAAGACTGCCTCTTAAACAAAACAAACTGTGCATGTATGCATGTGTACATGATAAAACTCCTACAGAAGGAGGCTTCATTTCTGTAATGCTATCTCCCATAGTCTTCTGACAGGACTAATGTCTCTATTCACTGACAAAGCCGTAGACACTCAGATAAGTGAAGACTTGCTCAAAGCACCAAGCTGTGAAGCATAGACCAAACCTCAACTCTCCTGACTTCACATCTAGGCTTCTTGGAAGCTCCACACTGCTCAAGTCTAAAGGTTTCATTTTGTTATTTTCTTCAATTGAGCCAGCCATAAGAATTGTTTATCTCAAACAATAAAGGGTAAATAACACACTACTACTGGGACAAACGGACACCAATGTAATATTAGCTCCAGCCTAAACTTCAGTCCATTCACAGAATGAGCATGAGAGTAACAGAAAAGCACCTCCTCAGGTTAAGTGAGGAACAAAGTCCCTAGGACAATGCTTTCTCCTACCTATAAACGACCCTCTCTAGTCCTCTATGTACCCTATAGCAAGACTTCACTGATTTCATGTTCACAAACAGTAGTTTGTTATACGACAGAAGCCCTTACTTATGTATGTGCACCATAACAAGTTACTGTTTATGTTGACAAGACTTAAGCAAGAGATAGGAGATGGACTCTGAATCCAGAGCCCATTAAATCCCAAGTCCTTCTGCTTTATCATTGGGCCCTACTATCTCCCAACAGAACACAACACACCCTGCATTCAGAGTTTCCTCTGGCTCTAAGCTCATACGGCTCGACTTTAGGAACATATGGGCACAGAATATCAAGAGAAATCAAAGGAGAACATTCTATGCATGATCTCGCCTCAGTTCAGTCAAGTTTGGGCAAACTATTTCTCAGAGTTCTATCATTTAAAAATATAAGAGGAACAGGTTAGAAAAAAAATCTTTGTGACCCAGGTAATAACTTTAAGTGGAAGAAGTCTTGATAAACCAACATGTTCTGCTATAGCAGAGATTATAAAGTACAAAGAAATGCTAGCCAAGTGGAACACAGAGATTTTTAGTCATGGCCAAATTGCCCAGACAGAAGCCAGTTATGGACACTTGGTAAAGCAGTATTTTCATTGAGCCAGAGAGCCTTAACAGGGAAAGTCACCTTAACACATCTTACCTGAAAAGCCAGAGAATTTCCGGGGATTGGTACTGGTAATAAACGAAGCACCTTTCACTGGGGATGTCACCTGGCCAGTGGTGGTCAGCTTAGCCTGGACAGCAGCTTTCTTCTTAGGTGTGGCAACTGCCTTAGAAGACAGGTCTACAGGACCCACAAAGAACAAAAGGACCCTTCAGACAAAGACTGCAACAAAGCTTCTGGAGATAGAGCAACAGTTTTCAAATCCTTGTTTGCTAAGTTTCTATTGTTTCTATTATGACCTCAGGCTGCCTAGTCTTTTTGAGTAGAGGGAGGAGTTAAAAGGTCAGAGAGAAGGAAACAAAACAAAACAAACAGGTATACATCTATTAGTAACTTGAATTTTCATCAAAATTGCCCACGGTTTATCCAATATATAAGAATTAGTACAGATTAGGAGAAACCAATAATGGCTTTTTATTAAGATTTTTATTTTATGTGCATAGGTGTTTTGCTTGCACATACGTTGGGGTATATGTGTGTGCCTGGTACCCAGGGAGGCCAGAAAAGGATGTTGGATCCCTTGGGACTAGAATTGCATATGGTTGTAAGCTGCCATGAGGGTACTGGAAATTGAACCCAGGTCCTTTAGAAAAGCCACCTATGCTCTTAACTGCTGAGCCATCCCTCCAGCCCCAGTGATCACATTTTGATAGATAAAACTTGGAGCTAGCTCTGTAGAATAGCCTCAAAATAAAGAAACAACAAAGTAAAATAGAGAAAGCAGAATCTGTTTGGCAAAGGTAGGGAAATGTGAGTGCTCACTGCACTTCCATCCTAGTGAGATGCCAGTCAGTATGAAGACCAAGAATAATAACAGAGGCCTGTCTTTACAGCCACATCCTTTAGCTCTATTACTTTAGAGTCTGAAAGTCCTCAACTATACATATAAAAGTGAGCACGCATGTATGGGTAGACATATGAATATATGTATGTGATTGTGTATATGTGCATGCTTATCTCTCTAGTTGTCTGTTCCAAGGACTTAGAATCAAAGATATGCTATAATGATGAGACATACAACATCCAGATTTTAGTTTCTAAAATTGTTTTCCCATTAATGGGAATCCAGACTCCTTAGAGCATCCTCTTACACTCAATGCTTAAGTACTTATAGATGTTTTTCAGACAGGGTCTTGCTAGCCTTGAACTCACCCCTGAATGCCTAAGATTGTAGGCTCATACCACCACCTCACCTAGCTAGAACTCTCAAAGAAAAGAATGTGCCTGCAGGTGTAGTTGGAAAACATGTGTAATTTCAGACTTGAGAAGCTGATGCAGAAAAAACTGAGAGTTTAATGCCCAACTTCAAAGTCTGGAGGGGTGGGGGAGGTAGAGAGAGCGAGCAAGTATGAATAAGCAAACTAGGTTATACAGGATACAGAAACCAGCCTAAAGGGTGTGCAAGCTGGCCAAATATGGGACAAGTAAGTATCAAACTGAGTATAACATTGAACTGTAAATTTCTGAGAAAAAGTAGTAATTTACTAGTTTATAAAGCTAACAAGGTGACATCTAGAAGGTTGGTGGTAGCATGTATTATTTGAAAATATCAATATCTAAAAGAAAGACCATGGAGTACCAGACTTTGTAACACAAGCCTATAATCTTAAGTCCTGAGGAGAAAAGACAGGAAGATTGCTCCAAGTTTGAGGCCAGTCCAAGGTATATGGCATAGCAAGAACACATCTCAAAAAAAACAAACAAAAAAAAAACAAAACAAAAAACCTCTGGAAATGCTGCAGAGTAAAGGAGGTCAAAGAGACATGACAATTAAATGTAATACCCAGTCTGATCCTAGACCTGACCCTGCAATGGAGGAAAATGTATTACTAAATTGTAGCCTTCAGTCAACTGACAGAACAGTATACCGATAAGGTTACTGAGGCTGACAGGTAAACTATGATCTCGGAAGAAAAGATCCTATTTTTAAAAAAAGGTTTATTTATTATTATATGTAAGTACACTGTAGCTGTCTTCAGATGTGCCAGAAGAGGTTGTCAGATCTCATTACAGATGGTTGTGAGCCACAATGTAGTTGCTGGGATTTGAACTCAGGACCTTTAGAAGAGCAGTTGGTGCTCTTAACCGCTGAGCCATCTCTTCAGCCCAAGATCTTATTTTTTTAAGATACACACTGGGCACCTCCGGGGCCTGGAGATACAACTTTCTCTGAATGGCTCAATAAAAACCAAGCCTGATATGAAAGAGAGAATGAGCACATAAACAGAAACGGTAAAGCAAACTGACTGTTATCAAGAAGGAAATCTGTATAGAGAGCCTGAGTGTTCTTATTCTTATAATTATTCTGTGAATTTGAAATTATGTCCAAGGAGGATACACAGAGAAAGAAATCTCCTAGACTCCAGTCTCCTGGCACCCTATCCTATCAGTACCAGCAAGCTGAGAGCAGGTTCTCCCCTCACCTGCAATGTGCTGGCTTATCTGGTCCTTTTCATTATCTTCCAGCTCTTCCCAACCTTCCAGCTCTGTGAGGTCTTCAATTTTTTTTGTGGTGGCCCGAGCCCGTTCTAGTTTCTCAAACATGCACTTAATGTGGTACCACTCTTTCATATCACCCCCAGATTCTGAGAAAGGGTTGGGTACCACTTTGCCAATGCGGCATACGCCCTTTACAATCTTCTCCTTGCATTTCTTGCAGCCAGCTGTGCCCCGCTTGGCATAGTCCACACAGAACCGCTGTTCCGCCATCTTACAGGGGCCAGTACAGAGTCCCACATGCGACCCTGGCCAGAAAATGAGGTGGGTGGCCTGTGGTCTTAGATGACCTCTCTGGAAAGAAAGGACAGACTTTCTTCTCTGGAGGAGGCAGCACCCCCAAAGCAGATTTGTTTCTGACCACTGGCTGAACTGTCTTATGGCAGCCCAGCGATTGTGTTCTGGGAACAGGCACAGTTCTTTTCTGCCAAGGGCACAAAGGTTTCTCGGGAGGAGGATCTTGAAAGCCAAAGTCATACAGCTGCATAAAAGGGTGGAAACAGACAGACAGACATGAAGAATACAGGCTTCCAATTTCTCAATGGCTAGAATCTCATACAGAGCACATGATTAACCAAACGCTTCCCAATGCATTAAATATTTACCACCCAGAGTCCCGATACAGGAAAAACCAGTTTCAAAAGGAATGTGCCACACCAACACTGTAGAGACTGATTGTAAAGGAACTCATAATGGATGGTGACCTTTAAATACTACCAAAATACTGAAGCTTTGTCTTAAAAAAAAAAAAGAAAAAGAAAAATTACATTATGTTTATGATGTTTCTCTGTGAAATACAACACATGAGACACTTGCAGAAAACAATTAAGCCACTATAACAGTTTTGGGATTTCAGAAGAAGGCCCCCGTTGAGAGGCAACTAACCACAGTCTATAATCAGATTGACTGCTGGAGTTCAAAACCTTACTTAGCCATTTATCAGCTGTGTGACCTCTGTTACTTTACCTCTCTGCTCCTGCTTCATCTGTAAAACGCAGCTCACAGTAGTACCTAATTCAAGGAGTAGTTGTTCTAAGAGTAAAAGTCCTAAACAGAATAAGAATAAGCAATTCTCTTGCTTAATTCAGCAACCTGAATCAGGGAAGGTTGAAATAACTGGACTGTAAGAATCTAAGCAAAGTGATGAACAATTCATATGGAAAATGATTATTCCTACCCTTCTTTTATATATATATATATACATATACATAACACACACATATATATATATATATATTTTTTTTTTTTTTTTTTTTATTTTTTTTTTTTTTGGTGTTTTCGAGACAGGGTTTCTCTGTATAGCCCTGGCTGTCCTGGAACTCACTCTGTAGACCAGGCTGGCCTGGAACTCAGAAATCCCCCTGTCTCTGTCTCCCAAGTGCTGGGATTAAAGGCGTGCTCCACCACTGCCCGGCCTTATATTTGTAATTATTTAAGTGGCTTTACAATTTTAATTTCCAATTTACTGGAAACTATTTTTAGTCCCCACTCTACCGAGAACTAAAATTGATATTGTGTCAGAATAGCAAGAAGGCTGAGACTGAGAGCAAAGCACAGCAGGTGTACTATTGAAGAAGGGGTTGGAGGCCAAGCTTACCCACCTACAGTGGGGCGGGAAGGTGGGGCAGATATCAGGTGACTCGGTTTCCTCCAACAAGACCGACCCTAGCCAGCCACCTTAGCAGCTAATCCTACTCCCACCTCCAGGCCTGGGAATATAGGTGTGAGCCACCAAGCATGACTTCAGTTTATTTTCTATTATTTCTTTTTCGTTTTTTGAGACAGGATCTTTCTATGTAGCCCTGGCTGTCCTGGAAGTCACTATGTAGAGCAGGGATTAAAGGCGTGTGCTATCACACCCGGCCCCAGTTTTATTTAAAAAACAAAACAAAACAAAACCAGAACTAAGAGCTAATTATGGCGGTTCTTGCTTGTAATATCACTCAGAAGGCAAAGACAGAAGGATTGTTGTGCGTTCAAAGCTAGACAGTCTGGTTTACTTGGTAAATTTCTGTCTAGCCAAAGGACCATCTCAAAAGGAAAACAAACAAAACCCCTAAAGATTAGTACTACTTCACGGGGTGGTTAGGAAAACTATAACGAGTACGAGAGCAAGCCAGAGGTGGAGTTCTGAAGTCCCCGAGGATGTAGACCAAACTTGTGTATTTGACAATGTTCCACTTGGGGGAGGGGAGGTCCCTAACTGGCCGACTCGGTAGGTCACACAAGCCCTAACGGTTAGGAATCAGAGTCAGAGAGGCGAGTGAAGGCCGGCAGGGCTGGGGAGGAGCTCGGGGCGAGAAGGAGTTCAACTTTCCGCAGATTAGGGTGAGTAGGGTGTCGTATCGCTCATCCCCGGATACGACAATTAAATACAGGAGGAGACCAGCGCGGGGACCCGGAACCCGAAGAGCATGCAGCACGCCACTCTGCTCACAGGTTGTGCGGGCGAGCCGCGGCCGCGCAACAAGGCGGCGGGGAGGGACCAGCGGCAGATCGGCTCCGACCCTCTGAGGATGCCCACTCCCTCATCTTGCCCTTCCCGGTGCCCGCCTGGGGTCCCGGGGGCCGCGGGCCTCCCGTGGGGCCGCCACGTCACGGAGGGTGTGCCCCCAGGCTGAGCGGCGGGCGGGGGAGGAGCCTCGGCCACTCCAGCCACGCCGCGCTGGGCCACGGCCCTCTCCACAGGTCGCACCGGGGCCCGCCGCACCGCCCCTCACCTGCCTTCTCCGCTGCCCTGGCTCTGGCGCTCCGCACGGGCCACCGGACCAGGAGCCCACAAGGCCACGGGCCTCGCACGATGATTAGACCGCCTGTCTCTTTAAATACGGGTCCTCGAGCCGGAGGCAGTGCGCAGGCGTAGTAACAGACTTGCGCCTTCGAACCCCTCCCACTCCGGTCGCCACGTGTGCCACTGTTCTATTCCGGCCCGGAAGCCTTGAACTGAGTATTTGTTGAGTTCGAGTGGTGGCTCGGGTCGCTGCGGGCCCGAACTTCCTAGAGTTTCTCGGATTGTTAGATATTGAAGGTAGTAATTGGGAGATCATTGCAGCGATCCCAGGGAAGGAAAGCTCGAGTCGTACCACCTGTGTTTTCTGCTCCGGTCCGCATGAGTTTTGCTGAATTAAAAGACACTAATTAAAAAGTTAATTAGGAAATATGAAGGAGCGACAGGGACAGTGGCCCCGATTACATATCATTTAGTGTTCTATTGCTTCTAAACCTCAAGTAGGCTTTGTGAGTTTGAGATGGCTATTTTTACAAAAATAAAAGTATCCGGGCCCGGAGGTAAGTGACCTTGTTCAGTCTGGGAAGGGCAAACAATTGGGCTTTGTTAGGTTAAGTAAAGAGCAGTTCGTGGAGCGAGGTTCTATTTGTGAGGTAGAATTAAGCCTTTATTCCATAGGGAAAGAACGCAATGAGTGGGTGTAGGGCATAGTTAACTACTGTTGAAACTGCTCAGGGGAGAGACTAAGACAAGCCAACCCACTAAAAGGCTGTTTGTCTGTGTCAAAGTGGCTCAAAGTGGCCTTGGGACGGAGAGGAGAGGAAGGTGTATGTTTGAAGTCATTTACTCTTAAAATTATCCATGTGAGATGCTCAGTTATTTGTTGATAAAAAATGACAAGAGAGGGTTGATAGACAAGGTCTTTTTACAGAACAGGAGAATGAGAGCTGAGGGAGGCTCCTGGGAGTTAAAGGTTGAGTGTTGTTTGCTTCGCTGAGGCCAGCTAGATCCTGGTGTTGGAGATGAGGTGAAGGCTCTTTGTCTTCTCCTAACTTGCAGCAGGATAAATCTGGGTTTGGGAATCCGAAGGCCTTAGGAGGCTCAAGGGCTCCAGTTGAGGAAGCATGAATATTTTGACTGGAGAATCTTAACCCCATCGACTTTCTCTGTGCTGGCCAGCCCGTTTATCACAAGCCATATATATGTGTGTGGTTGCCGAGCACTGGAAATGTAAGCAGTCTGTAATGAGAGATGCTGTAAGTGAACACTGCACACTGACAAGTACCTAACCCGACCCCAAAGAGAGTAAAATACCTTATTAATAGTAATAGTGCAGGGGCTGGAGAGGTGACTCAGCGGTTAAGAGCACTGGCTGCTCTTCCCGAGGTCCTGAGTTCAAATTCTGACAACCACATGGTGACTCACAACCATCTGTAATGAGCTCAGATGCCCTCTTCTGGGGTGTCTGAAAGCAGCTACGGTGTACTTACATATAATAATAAATCTTTAAAAAAAATAGTAATAGTGCATATACTTCAGTTATTTGCTGGCATAATTCTGGATGTGTTGGGTTAAATAAAAGATGTTTAAGTCACTCACCTGTTCGATTTTACTTTTTTTGAAATAGGGCATCAGAAATGATGAGGCTGCATGTTCGACTCCCACTATTATTTCTCCAGTACAGCACTCCACAGATAGAAGCCTGTGGTGAGGAGCAGTGGATATCTGCTGCACTGCATCCATATTCTAAAAGGCTTTCACTTCTAGACAGGGTTTCTCTGTGTAGCCCTGGCTGTCCGGGAACTCCACTTTGTAGACCTGGCTGGCCTAGAACTCAGAGACCCACCTCCCTCTGCCTCACAAGTGCTGGGATTAAAGGCGTCTGATACTACCATTCTGCCAGCATCTACTTCTAATGAATGAAATTCATGAGCTAATGAAATGAATGGTTAGTAAAGAGTGTTGAACCCCTTAGAAGGAAGTTCATGTCTTTGTCAATGATGGAAGTTTGCAAAAAACTCAGGCTTGATTTGCTTGATTAGAACTACATGGTATTCATAATGATCTCTGACTAAGGTCCACCTGCTGTGAAACATAGCTAGGTATGAAAGCTGGCAATTGCATTTTTTTCTTTTCTTGTGATAAGAGCACTGAACTTTCATTTAGTATGAATCTAAATGCAGTGATTTTTCTTTTTCGTTTTTTTTTTCTTTTTTTTTTAGGGGAGGACAGTCTCACTGCATAGCTGTAGGCTTATCCCCAATACAGCAGCCCTCCCATCTCAGTCTATAATAGTGAGAATTGAGGTGTGTATCCTGATGCCAAGATTGTATTTCTTAATAAAAATGAGGAGAGGTCAAAGTTGGTGAAGAAAAATAGGGCTTTGGAACAGCACAGTCAGGTTTGAATTTTGTTCTAGCCTGAGCTATGTAAACTTATCTAATTACATCTCTGGGCCTCAGTTTCCCTAGTAAAATGGGGAAGTTTTGCACTTTATATTTAGCTCTGTGATCTACTGAATTGCTTTTTGTAAAGAACATAAGGTCAGTTATCCATGTCCTACCTGCCCCTTTCTCTCTTTGCATGTGGATTCTGGGTTATTCAAGACCAATTCTTTTTTTTGTTTGGTTTTTTTTTTGTTGTTGTTGTTGTTGTTGCTTTGTTTTTTTGAGACAAGGTTTCTCTGTGTAGCCCTGGCTGTTCTGGAACTCACTCTGTAGACCAGGCTGGCCTCGACCTCAGAAATCCGCCTCCCTCTGCCTCCCAAGTGCTGGGATTAAAGGCATCACCACCACTGCCTGGTGACATTCTGGTTTTTATGTCCAGTTCCACACCACAGAGGGCTTCATTGAGAGATCTTGTTCCAATATTTAATTAACTAATCTTTCATGTTGATGTACATAATAATGGATTTATCATGGTGTAGATTACCCTGTTCTCTTCTGTTACCTGTGACCACTGCCCACTCCATCTCTAGCTGGATGGCTTCTCCCTGTTAGTGTCCATTTCTGTCTTCCTAGTACAGGCGTTCCACTACCCTACTTCCCAGCTCCATTAAGATCTCTTCCTCCCCCTTCTAATCCTGTTTCTAGTTTCATGACCTACAAACACATATACGTGAACACATACACAATTTTAAATCTAGGTTTCACATACAGGAGAAAACATAGTATTTGTCCTTGGTTTTTGCTCCTTTTCAGAGACATTTGGCTGAAGATCTACTTCTGGGCTCCATATATCTGCCAGTGATATATTTGTTCTTTTATTAATACCACTGTGTTGGTTAATGTGGCTTTAGAGTGAGCCTTGGCATCAGCCA
This sequence comes from Montemys delectorum, assembly GCA_019843815.1. NCBI lineage: Eukaryota > Metazoa > Chordata > Mammalia > Rodentia > Muridae > Montemys > Montemys delectorum. The sequence continues at coordinate 14,554 of JADRCD010221952.1, read as the reverse complement.
GGTCCTATAGCTGTGTTATTTTCCATTAGTGGTTATGTTGGCTATAGCAGGTCTCTTGCTTTTTTATGTAAACACTGGAATCGTCTAAAACTGATAGCCACAAAATGACCTGCTGGAATTTTGACTGAGATTGCACTAACTCGAGATCAAGGTGGGAGGAACTGACAGTTTGATAGGTTTGAGGTCTTCCTTCCCACAAGCATAACGTTTTCTTTTTTTATTATTTTGTGAGTAGATGTATGTATATATTTATATGTGTGTGTGGGTGCTCACCCATGAATATGTATCTACATGGAGGCCAGAGGCTGACATTAGTCTTAAGTGATACTTTTTACCTTTTTGTTTGTAGCTTTTTTGTTATTGTTTTGAGACAGAGTTTCTCTGTGTAGCCCTGGCTGTTCTGGAACTTGCTTTATAGACCTGACTGGCCTCAAACTCAGAGATTCTCCTGCCTCTGCCTCCCAAGTACTGGGATTAAAGACATGTACCATTATGCCTGGTGATTTTAGGATTTAAAATTTTCTTCGATAATTTCATACATGTAAGCCATGCATCTTGCTCATGCACCCCCATCTCTCCCTTCCATTCCTTCTAGGAACTCCTGACACATCCTTGTCTACCTTCACGTCATCTCTGACCTAGTTCCATTAATGCTGCCTATTGGAGTGCTGACTGATCTTGTTGACCTGATCTTGTTCCGTTCCCTGTAGCACCTGTGAGTTCCTGGGTCCAGTGGTCAGGCTGTGGCAAAGAACAGCATTTCACAGCACTCCTCCTCATCTTCTGGCTGTTCCTGTCCTAATACCTGTCCTCTCCAGCATTGCCTTTGGGGGAGGCATGCAGGTGATTAATACAGATACCCCACTTAGGGCTGAGCACTCAATAAACACTTATTCTCAGGACTCTGACCAGTTGCTAACTGTTGACTACCACAGAGAGAAGTTCTCTGGCCAAAGTCGAGGACAGCACCTACCTATGGCGATAACCATTAATATTTAGACGGCAGCTGGACAACATGTCATGTAGCAAAACAACAGTTGGTAGGGTCTTTTGGAGAGACTGACCTTCTGAGCCTTGTACTTTTGGCCAGTTTGATGCTACGAGGCCTGAATTCCTTCCAGTAAGCCCATCTCAAATCTAATCCCAAAGCAGTTGGTTGCCCCTTAACCTTCATGCCACTATTGCGACAATGGGTGTATATTGCCTGAAAGGTCAGTACTGTAGTCATGTGGTTGGCTGCAGGGATACCATTGATGTCTTTTCTGACTCCACATCCTGCACAGCACCTTCCAGGACATGAAAGGAGAAAGCCTATAGGTCAGTTCCATCTTGGTTTCTCTGTTTAACAACCCAAGACTGTTGTATCTTTAGCAATAGGGCCTACCATCTAGTTCTGGTGGGTAACCAAGAACAGTAATAGCCTTCGTTGTTTCAGAGACTTCTGGAACCTTCCCAACCAATAACTCAGGAAGTGCCCCTCACTAGGTTCTGAGATCTTAATAGATTAACATGTCTCCTTCTAGAGTAATGTTCACCGGGTAGGCTATCTGTATGTATTAAACTTTTTTTTTTTTGCGACAAGGAAGGTCTTAGTATATAGTCCTGGAACTTGCTATATAGACCAGGCTGGCCCTGAACGCTCAGAGATCTTCCTGCCTCTCCCTCCCAAATCCTGGGATTAAAGGCGTGCGCCACCAAACCCAGCTTCAGTCTTTTTATGTTTTTAAATTGCCTTACAGAGTTGTTGGGTTTTCAGAGATTTTTCATGCATCCTTTTCTTTTTGGTTAATCTACTCCTCTCCTCTGTCACCGCTCCATTATGGTTTAGGTAGAGGGCAGAAATATTGGGAATTAAAGATTTACCGTAATTTTTATGACAGTTTCTCAACTCACTGCTTCTTTTAGACTGGCTGGTCAGTGAGCCTCTAGTGTCTTCATGTCTCTGCCCTCTGTCACTCCTGCTGAGATGACAGATGTGTGCACCATCATATCTAGCTTTTGCACGGGTGCCGGGACTTTGAACTTGTGCTTGCACAGAGACCACTTTGCCTACAGAGCCATCCCTTCAGCCTTATTTTAGACTTTTGAGACAGGATCCCACTATGTATAGCCTGGAACTTGTGATCTTCCTGCCTTGGCCTCCCAAGTGCTGTGATTACAGGAACATACCAGAGAAAGGTCCAGCTTTCTGCTCTATGCGTGTTCATACACAGGTGCATCCATGCATATGCAGATGCTTCAGGTTCTACCCACTTTTTTTTTTTTTTGGACTGATCACTGACCTAGACCAATCAAGGTTAGGCAGCTGGCCATGAAGGCCAGCTCTAGGATTACATGCCTTCACACTTGGCTTGTGTGTGTTTGTGTCTGTTAGGTGGTTCTGGGGACTTGACCTCAGGTCTTCACACTTACAAGACAGGCACTTGACTATTTCTAAGCCCTCTCCTTTAATTTGTTGTTGGATTTTTTCCATCTGTTTTTTAGTTCTATTATAGCTTTCATATTTTGTTAGATTTGTACCTTAAATTTTCATTCAAAAGGACTGATGAAATAAAATAAGAAAAATACCTTCCAGTATTGTGTTTGGCAAATAAAAATGCTGTTGATTTGTACAGTGTTTGTGGCTGCTAAATGTTATTTGTTCAGTAAATGTTCAGTTTCTTTCGTCCCCACATTCCTATCACTGTAGTGTTTCGAATCATCCCCTTAGTCAGGTACTCAGTACTGAATGCCTACTGTGTGTCAGACAAAATCCCAGGATCTGGAATCCAGCAAATCCCCTTGCCCTCATGGAGTTAACAGGTTAATGTGGGTAACAAAAAAATGACCAAAATATGTAGGCTTTAAGATATGAATGGGTGTCGTGGAGAAAAGAAGCAGCAGAAGCATGGGGACAGTGGAAAGAGGTCTCACCAACCAAGTGACAGATGAAATAAGACTCAAAGGGATGGAAGTGTCACTTGCAGATATCTAAGATGGGACATCAAAGGTCTGCTGGGAGAGCAGCAAGGTGAGCCCTGTGGCTAGAGTAGCTCAAGACTGAGAAGAGCAGCAGATGAAGTCAGCAAGGAGACATATCCTGTAGGGCCTCACACGCCATTATAAAAGGACTGGCTTTTATTCCAGCTGAGATGGGAAGCTAATGGATTGTACATACAGGGACGAGACATGATCTGACTTGGGTTTTAAAAAGATCTCTGTCAACTTTGGCTGCTCGGTAGAGAAGGCAAGAGATGACAGGCAGCCAACTTAACTTTGTGAGAAATGGGGGTAGCTTCACTAGCAGAATTAAGAGGGAGAAGTAATGGGCTCATGGGCCTAGGGCAGATGGTTCATAACCTGTGGATTGTGGCCCTTTGGGGAGTCAAATACCAGATATACACATCAGATATTTACGATTCATGACAGCAATATTACAAATATGAACTAGCAACAAAATTAATGCTTGAGAGTGGTCACCACAAATATAAGGAACTATAGTAATGGATCACAACATTAAGAAGGTTGAGAACTGCTGCCCTAGAGGATCTGTAGATGGCCTTGGGCATCTTTAATCTCCTAATATTTCTTTTTTTTTTAAGATTTATTTATTTTATGTATATAAGTATACTGTAGCTATCTTCAGACACACCAGAAGAGGACATCAGATCCCATTACAGATGGTTGTGAGCCACCATGTGGTTGCTGGGATTTGAACTCAGTTCCTCTGGAAGAGCAGTCAGTGCTCTTAACCACTGAGCCATCTCTCCAGCCCCCTAATATTTCAATATAAAAGTTTTTGAATGAAAGCATTTTGGAGAGGAGGACGTTGGTCAAAATCTTAAAGTAATTCTCTGAGCCAAGTCAGGAGATACAGTCCCTTAGTGGTGAATAATCAGGATATCCCACCCTTGTTCTAGCTACCTAAAAGCCTACAGTTAATTCCATTCCTCAGACCCTAGTCACACATTCTTCAGGGTATTGATCTTATTTGTTCCAGTCTCAGAGCTAACACCACCACCATCCTCTTTCATATGATTGTCCCTGACTTCCAGCTGAGCTTATCAAGATTTTAAAGAAAAACAGGGTTAGAAAGATAGCTCAGCAGTTGAGATCTCTTGCATGGGACTTGAGTTTAATTCCCAGCCCCCACAAAGCAACCTCACAAGTGCTTGTAACTCCAGCTGCCAAGGTCTGATGCCCTCTTCTAGCCTCTGCAGGCACTTGCACTCATATACACATGCCCACATATAAAAATAGGATCTTTCTGTTGTTGTTTTTTTGTTTGTTTGTTTGTTTGTTTGTTTCTGTTTTTTTGAGACAGGATTTCTTTGTATAGTCCTGGCTGTCCTGGACCCACTTTTTAGACCAGGCTGGCCTCCAACTCACAGAGATCCACATGCCTTTGCCTCCCAAGTACTGGGATTAAAGAGATTCCCCACCTTGCCTAGCTAAATATGGGATCTTAAAAAGATAAACAGCAAAATCCCCAGAGAGATGTGTAGAGTGTGTCTATGCTGTGTCTATGCTGCTCACTTGGAAGCCGCAGACAGTGCTAGAACAAACAGTTCATGTCTTCCTGGAGAGGGCAGACACTTGGGAAGTTGGTTTGGTCTCAGTGGATTCTGTTTTTTAATAAGTTCTGCTCTATGAATCACATAAATCTCAGCAGCAAGATCCGATCTTACACTTTG
>JADRCD010221948.1:23401-36781 GCA_019843815.1 Montemys delectorum | reverse complement strand
GTCTCTGCTTAATCTTACAAGAGAACTGTGGGTCTGAAAGACAGCAGACCCTAATGTCTGTAGGTCACAGTGATTATCTGAAATTACAGTTAGACATGAGCCTCAAATCTAAAAATAAGTAGCTTGCATTCACCACAGTGTTTTCAGCTCTTGTACAAATGGACAACAAACCTTTTTATTAAACAATGATGCATACAAACTTATCAGAGAGAAGTGGCCATTGAAAAAGAAGAAAATATACCTATCAACTTGGAAACAAAATTTATAATCAGAGTGAAGGAGGGGCAAAACCTGAAACCTGTGATGATCAAGCTGTTTTAGAATTGCTGTCCACACCAATGTCTTCTACAATGCTCCTTTCTAGCTAGGCTTCCAGAACTTAAATTATGATGTCTAACAGTTTTATTTTATTTTTTTAAACTTTTATTGCATTATGATGAGAAAAGTTACATGATTTAAATTTATCTGAATTTGTTAACATTTAAAAACATATTTTAAGTAAATAGAATTAAATCACATTCTTGTTTCCCTTTTGTACCCCCACTCTTCCAAGAGACCCCCCTTCAATACCTACAATATCTTTTTTGTCATATTCCTTAAAATTTATAAAATATTACAACAATATAAATAAGTATTATAAAAGTTGTTTGATATAAAACAATCAATTTAACAGTCTTATGTAGATGCTCATCTACAGCAATAGTGAAAATACATTGTTCTCAATATAAATTTTAAATAACTCCAAACATATTAACTGTATACTTCAAAATAATACACCACTACTGGTATTTTCCTAAATGAACATAAATATATAAAGTCTTTTTGTTTGTTTTGTATTTAGTAGAGTTTAAAATCTTGGCTCTTACTGTGGTACAAGCTCAAAATAAGAACAATTTTTAGACATTGGAGTTCATTGTAATCAGGCTGTATACTTCAATGACCCTCACATCACCAAAGGATTTTACCTCCCTAGTAGCTGAGAGTTGATAGTTCTGCTTCGCTAAGAAATGAATTCTCAGCCCACAGAGAACAAGTTACATTCATTTAAGAAATAGTATAGGTATTAAGATGGTCTATCCATAAAGTCATTCACCAACTGCTTCAATGAACAATGGTTCTGCTTGGAGGGTGGCACAGACATTGGGTGAGGGTAAAAATTTGGTTCATTAGCTGTGGTAACTTGGAAAAGCATTCATCTCAAAGAAAGAGTAACTTATAAAGTCCTCTTCTTCAAACTTGATACAAGAGTTACAAATGTCAGGCAAAGCATTCAGTCTCACTCTTTGTTGTTCTCTTATAAGCAACCTCCCTAGTTAATGATCTATGTTTCTTTTGGGTATATAAATACTTTTGAAATATATAAGCTGTTCTGAAAACCATAGTATAGTGTAAAGACATGATATAAAAAATACTACTAATAGAGAGGCTGAGATAGAAGAAGCAAGATTTCAAGACCCTTATGTTGTACACAGTCAGACACTGTCACAAACAAACAAGGTGAAAGTGTATATAGATTGTATAATGTTGGACCTATTTTTCCAATTACCAAATTAGAGAGACCATTGGATGACAATCAACAAATTTCTAATTTCTCATATTATTGGATTTCAATCAATTAGGATATGTTGGTAATATTAATTTTCATATTAATATATTAAGAAAAAGTAATTGTCACTTCCTGTTGTTTTTGTTGTAAGAGGTGGAATTAGGTTTGTGTGGATTTGTTGAAAGATTACCTTCTTGCTTCTTCTGGGGTGTAGTTTTGCTCCTCATGTTGATGTTTTCCATCTATTATCCTTTGTAGGGCTGGATTTGTGGAAAGATATTGTGTAAATTTTGTTTTGTCATGAAATATCTTGTTTTCTCCATCTATGGTAATTGAGAGTTTTGCTGGATACAGTAGCCTGGGCTGGCATTTGTGTTCTCTTAGGGTCTGTATGACATCTGCCCAGGATCTTCTAGCTTTCGTAGTCTCTGGTGAGAAGTCTGGTGTAATTCTGATAGGCCTGCCTTTATATGTTACTTGACCTTTTTCCCTTACTACTTTTAAAATTCTTTCTTTGTTTATTGCATTTGGTGTTTTTATTATTATGTGTTGGGAGGAATTTCTTTTCTGGTCCAGTCTATTTGGGGTTCTGTAGGCTTCTTGTATGTTCATGGGCATCTCTTTCTTTAGGTTAGGGAAGCTTTCTTCTATAATTTTGTTGAAGATATTTGCTGGCCCATTACATTGGGAATCTTCACTGTCTTCTATACCTATTATCCTTAGGTTTGGTCTTCTCATTGCATCCTGGATTTCCTGGATGTTTTGGGTTAGGAGCTTTTTGCTTTTTGCATTTTCTTTGACTGCTGTGTCAATGTTTTCTATGGTGTCTTCTGCCCCTGAGATTCTCTCTTCTATCTCTTGTATTCTGTTGGTGATGTTTGCATCTATGATTCCTGATTTCTTTCCTAGGTTTTGTATGGCCAGGGTTGTCTCTCTTTCTGTTTTCTTTATCATTTCTATTTCCATTTTCCATCTTGTATTTCTTTAAGGGTGCTATTTATGTCTTTCTTAAAGTCCTGTATCATCAACATGAGAAGTGATTTTATATCTGAATCTTGCTTTTCCATTGTGATTGTGGGTCCAGGACTTGTTATGGTGGGAGAATTAGGTTCTGATGATGCCAAGTGACCTTGGTTTGTGTTGTTTATTTTCTTATGCTTACCCCCTGCCATCTGGATATCTCTAGTGCTACCTGCCCTTGCTAAATATGACTGAAGCCTGTCCTTCCTGTGATCCTAGTTGTGTCAGAACTCCTCAGAGGCAATCTGTCTCTGTGATCCTGTGATTCTGGAATCCTGTGATCCTGGAATCCTGTGATCCTGGGCTTGTTAGGTCACCTGGGAGAGGAACTTCCTCTGGGTGTTGTGGGACTGGCTGCAGAGCTTGCTCCCAAGGTCTACTCTAGACACTAGCCCAGACAGACCGGAAGGAACCCGAGTCACTGGACTGGTAGAGTTCCTGTGTGCCTGGTCCCTCTGGTCCCAGTTACTCCCAGTGTTGGGACAGATGTTAGTTCCTCCTCACCTCTGATCCTGGGTGTGTCAGAGCTCCTGGGAGTGGAGCTTCCTCTGGGTGTTGTGGGACTGGCTGTGGAGCTTGCACCCAAGGTCTACTCTGGACACCAGCCCAGACAGACCGGCGATGTCTAACAGTTTTAAATGAAAGAGTAGCTAGAAACTTGGTTTATATGGAGCAGGGAGCCTTTCTACCAGTCACCCAATTACTCAGTGACTGACATCAGATAAAGACTTTAATGACATAGAGACTTCATCAGAAAACACCGTGTTTGTCACCCTTGGAACAGAATCAGGCGGCAGAGTCTGTATTCCCTGGCCTCATCTTTTTTGTCTGTTTGAGAAGAAAAATTTTATAGAGAAAATTTATGGGTAGGAACATAAAGCTGTACTACAAGCAGATGGTATAGTAGCTCAACCTTAACTTTTATTTTAAATCAAGCTTAGATTAGCTCAGTGCCCCAAAGCTAACAAGTTACATTAAATAGTGCTTTATCCTTTCTACCATGTCACACATACACCAGAAAATGCTGTCATTTTCTTTCAATACAGTGACAAGAGGGTATTGACTATTTCCTTAGAAGTGGAATTGAAAGAGAAGATACTCTATGCTCTTTTGTATATATAGATCAAAACAAGATATTGCCAGAGTTGTTCTTCACCCAAGGAGCAATTATGATACCTGGACCCATAGCTAGGGAAAGGAGCCAGATGACTTTTTCAAGTAAAAGGTAGACAGTATTGAAAATACGAGTGGGTCCTTGAAATGATAACTGGAAGAGATCACTCCACACAGGTAGATGGAGACAACCTCTCTCACTCATAGACAAATGATACAGTATCATAAACTAAACCAATTCTGATACAATATCACAAACTAAACCAATTCTGATACAGTATCACAAACTAAACCAATTCTGATACAGTATCACAAACTAAACCAATTCTGATACAGTATCAAAAACTAAACCAATTCTGATACAGTATCACAAACTAAACCAATTCTGATACAGTATCACAAACTAAACCTTTCTGTGTTTTGTTTTTTGCTAGCTGGCAGCTTGTTTGTATGCTTTTTAAACTTTCTACCTTAGATTGTTTCCCATGGATTTTTTTTTCAAAGCAGCTATTATGACTCTTCTTATAACTTCATACATGCAGGATCTCAGAGTGTAAAAACACAACAAAGACAAAGAAAAACAAAGGAAGAGGGTATTTTAGTAGGTTAAGTCTCCATCATCTTTGAGGTTTCTCTGTAATCTGAAGGGTCACGTTCTGCATGTCAGAAACTATGCCCAACACAAGAATGGTTGCTAACCAATGACCTGCAATTCTTATTAGCTTGTGTCATGATACCCATGGGCGCCCAAGGAGCCATTATTAGCCCTCCCACCTTGAGAGCAAGTGTGGAGGAGTCTGAGAATCCATTAGGTAGCAGATGACTTCATCCTGTGGAGACAGCCAATGACATGTAAGAACACGACTACAGGCAGAGATTTGTGGTTTGCCAAAATGAATGACTAGTATGATATTTCCAATCATGGCCAAATAAGCCCCGTTGAGAAGCTGACGGACAGTGCTGATGCACAGATCTTTTGCATCTTCTCTTCTTCTTCCTGTAGCATCTTGAGTTGTGAACAATTAGGTCAGAGTCTGGTCACTCAGTTTTCAGGCTGTTGTTAGTGGTCTAGCTAATAGCAAATGCCTCTCTGGGTTAAAACAGCTGAGTATTTCAAGAGACTGGTGGTCAGGTAAGTACTTTAATGTCAAGGTTTCTTCTGTAGAGGGATTATGTTACACAGAAAATAAGTTTTAAATTGCATAGAAGCTCAAGTTGTTATGAAAGGGTCATTGATTAATTCTTTTAGCTGTGTCTAGTGTTTGGCTCACACACACAGGATAGTAAGAGTGGAGGAATGACTTCAGGTGTGGCTATCTGGCCTTGTTATGAGAATCTAATAGCTTTTAGAAAAACTCAACTGTAGTGCAGATTCCTTATACATATATTTTGCATAATTACAAAACAACCCTAGCCTTAACGATAGTAACAGGGTCAGCTTAAAGGGATTCTTTCCTGTGACTGTTTATGATGTGCCCCTCACTACATATAATCTGTAATTTAAAACCTCCTCCAGAACAGTAGATCAAAATACCATAATTAATGGGTCTAACTGCCATGAATTAAACTGCACTCCTTTGGCAAAAGGGAAGGAAGAGGAACTCAGAGAAAGAATTAGGAGAAAAACGATGCCCCATATGTTGGTGACTTAGCTCTAGACCCTGTAGAAAGACACCAGGCCCTTGGGAGCTAGTGAGGAGAGGGAGAATGACCCAGGCAAACCATTTCCTCCAGGCTTGTCTGTTCCTGTCATGGAAGGACAATCACATGAGGGTGAAGACAAGTGTTTCACAAGATGTTTGTCCTCAAAAGCAAATCTTAATACAACACTGAAGAGGTGGATGTTGAGGAAATGGTTCAGTTAGCAAAGTGCTTACTGAGCAAGCACAAGGACCTAGGTTTGAATCTCAGGACCCATGCAAAAAAGCAGGGTATAGGAGGTAAGACAGGAGAAACCCTGGGTCTAGGCCACAACCAGTCTAGCAAAATTGCTGAGTTCTGTGTCCCAGTAAGAGAAACTATTTTAAAAAGCATAATTGAACACTCCTGCAATTCACTTTTGGCTTCTATGTGCACAATACTTTCATGTAGATACACACACACACACACACACACACATACACATACACACACACACACACACACACACACACAGAGAGAGAGAGAGAGAGAGAGAGAGAGAGAGGCTTACAGGTACACATACACATAAAACGAAGAGACAGAAATGTTTCAATATTACTTCACATTCAAGAGAAATTGTAAGTAGTTCTGACTTGTCCTTTGTGTGCTTAAACCACACAACTTTGCAATCTCCCCTCCCCTAGCATGAACAGGACACACCAACCACTCTGCAGTGGCATTCAGAGAGCTTAAGTGTCCAAAGTTAGAAAGTTAGCAAGTGTTGATGCTGAAACTAGCAGAAAAAGTGACTGTGAACCCTTCCCATCTCTACAGTGAGGTGGTAGCAAGGCTGTGCCCAGTGGGGAGACACTAGCCCTCCATGTATTTGTGTCTCTGATCATATGTCTGGAATCTAGCCAGGTATAAAGGCAGAAATCCTTATTCAGTAGGTTGGGGTTTGAAACAAGCACTCAAATAAAGAAAGCTTTGTATGGGACCAACTAGTAGACATTGAGGAATATGGATTTCAAAGGAGAACCAAGAAGAAAACTTCTTGTATAAAAAAAACTGTCCTGTCATCTAAAAAAATAATTATGAGGTTGAACATGCTCCTCCAAGTTAATTGCACCACACTTTATGAAGGTTTTTATTTGTCTTCCCTATGTCATCTTTATTTTTTCCCTGTGGTCTCAGGGGTTTCACACACACTCAGGAAGGTACTCTACTACAAAGTGATGTCCTCAGCCCTCTCGACACCATCATCTTATGATTCGTTCATTAAAACAATATTGCTAAGAACAAGAATTCCATCTGATTGTGTTAATTCTTCCTTCACTCAAAAGGTATGCCCCCTAAGCATATGACAGCTCAAGAATATCCTTTACTTTCTAGTAATATTTCAAGAGGTCTTCCAAGAAAGTGAACAGACTGAAGATTGGAATCAAGGACATGTAGACTTGAGTCTCCAAAATGGTAGTTGTGTGACCTCTGTAGACATCAGTGCTTTTGTTTAAAAAAATAGGGATCCTGGGCTCGTAAATTGAGATCATAAGTGAGATTGAAGGTGCTTGCCACTAATTCTGATGATCTGAGTTTGATTCCCAAGACTCTCACTGTGCAAGGAGAACACTGGGTCTTGGATGCTGTCCTCAGTCTTCCACTTGTACTGTGATACACACACACACACACACACACACACACACACACACACACACGTATATACAACTAAAACTTATTATACATATGGATACTAACAGGACTGAAATCATACACTGCTCATGAGGACCGAGATTGTATGTGCATAGGACACGATCCGCACTCACTACGGCCTCATTAATCTTTAGCTTTCATTTTTAATCACAGAATGGATTCATTTCTTAAGGCTATTATTACAGGTCACCCTAAACTCTGAGTCTTCTAACAACAGCAATTTGCTCACTCAGTATTTCGTGTCACAAAATAACCAAGTCATATGGTTAGCTGGGTTCCCTCTCTCCAAAGGCCATAGAGAAGAACCCTCTCCTGCCTACCCCTTCCCCTCCCCCCCCCCATTTGGGGACTCCAAGAAATCTACTTGCCTTCATAACTCCCGTCTCTCTGTCCATCATAGTATGTCCTTCTGTTCTTTTGCTAGTCCTTTTTGAGTGTATTTCCCATAAGGACCTTTGCCTTTGGACTCGGGCACTGATGGGACAATGCAGGGTGGCCTCAGTCTGAATCTCAATTACATTTGCTGTCCTGTCATCTCAGGTTTATGAACATGAGTGCTGAGGAATGTGTCACTAAACTGTCCTTCTGAGGGCCACAGCATGTGTGACTAAGAGGATTTGCCTTTTTGAACATGTCAATTGATCTCTCCTAATTCTACTTGTTTTCCTGTGAACAGGTGATATGGATCATCATACCTACTGAAACTTATGGAAAGCAGCAGGTGCTTTCTATAGAATGGAGGATGTCAAGGAGGGATGGGATGGAGGTAGGGATAGGAGGGGAGAAAGCAGAGTCTAAACAGAACTCCAAGGTGGCAGTGAGGGATGGATTTGACCCTTAGATTTGTACTTAGCGGGAATGAGAAGTAACATTTCAGTTCTGGTGTGCACATTAGCAGAGGCAGAACTCAGCTAAAGGCACTAAAACATAATCTGGCAACATTTACAATAATGTTTATTGTTGCTTTCTCAGGGTCTGTCAGGTAAGTGACCGGGTGGCTAGAAACATTTCTCGTCTTGAACCTATTGTCCTTTACCGATTTTCACCTATTTTCCTTTAAAGTGTCCCCTACTACTGGCTTCCTAATACACTGTGATTTCCAGAACCCCACCGGCTGATTGTTCATTGTTCTACAAGTGGAGTCAGTGGAGAAGGTGGCATTTATGCTAGGATATTCTGCCATCTGCAGGTAGTCATAGGCTGCTGCAACACTCATAAAACTAATTACATGAGTTCAGGGAAGGGACCTTTTACTCAGAATCTCTGAAGGCTCCAAATCTACTTATCGAGTTCTTGCTAATTAACACAGACATCCTTTGGTGCGTGTACAGAATTAGCTTCAGGATTCTTAGAGACCAAAATTTTTAGATACTCATGTCCCTTACATAAAATTCTATATGCCTTTATTTTGTCTTCTTTACAGTAGTTATAATACCTAATGCCATACACACACTATACAAATACTTTTAAAACTGCATTATTTGGGGGAAAGCAACAAAGTAAAGATTAACACACTCAATATAGATACACATTCCCTTCCTCAGTTGGTTCAACAATGGATACCTGTAGTTTGTTCAGTCCATACAGAGAGGAAGGACTGTGGTGTCCTCAGTCAAGAATATTTGTTTATAGAAGATGCTTGAAGATGCGTGCGGGTCACTCCCATGCACCTGGGATTTGCCTACTAGCTGATGTCCACATACTCAGCTCAATAGGCTTTTGTTGTACAAATCAGCAGTTTCTCACTTGTTCTTGCATCATCAGTAGAACCTGGGGCCTTGTTGGAGATAGACTTGGCCCATCCTTCTGAATCTGGTGCCATAGTGAGCTGTGTATCAATCACTTGTTGTGCCCTGTTGCAACTGATAGATGTTAGAAGCCCCTGCTTCCATGAATTGGGTGGGATGGGTGTGTGTCTTAGTTAGGGTTAGTCTATTGCTGTAAAGAGACCATGACTATGGCTGCTCTTATAAAGGAAAACATTTAATTGGGGCTGTCTTACAGTTTCAAAGATGTTGTCCATTATCGTCATGGCAGGAAACATGGTAGTATTCATGCAGTCATGGTGTTAGAGCTGAGAGTGGTACATCTTTATGTACAGGCAGCAGAAAGAGTCTGTGTGCCACACTCAGCCTAGCTTGAGCATATATGAGACCTCAAAGCTTATCTCCACATTGATATACTTCCTCCAACAAGGCCACAACTACTCTAACAAGCTCATATCTCCAAATAGTGCCACTCCCTATGGGTCATAGGAGTCTATGAGACTATGGAGGTCATACCTACTCAAACTACCACAGGAAGCAAGGTAAAATCTGGGCACTATAGCAGAGAAGTTAATGAGAGAGTCTGACCTGCCTACATCACTTCATAAATTAGCAAGTGGAAAAGACATGATTTTGATAAAAAAAAAAAGAATAAAAACAAAATAGACTCTCATGTACTCGCAACACTGCCTGTGTTTTCTTTACTGCTGAGGGATTATATTTATTTTTATCCATATATTCTTGTACCTGCTTCATTTACATAAAGGCAATGTTGGCTTAGACTGCCTTCAATTTTATCTTAAATTTAAAAATCACTTATAGGTTTAAATTGAACCCATTAAGTAAATATTTTTATACACTCAGCTAAAACAAGAGCTGAAAAATGCAGAGTAAAAAAGATATACTATTCTACCTTACAGAAGGTCAGTTAAAAATAAAACACATACTCACAATTCGCCATGTAGCCTAGACAGGTCTCAAACTTACAGCAGTCCCCCTGCCTCAGTCTCTTGAGTGCTGGAATTGTGGCTTGAGAGAATAGCTTATTTTTTTATTTTTATTTTTTTAGATATTTTCTTTATTTACATGTAAATTTTCCCTTTCCCAGGTTCCCCTCCAAAAAACAAACAAACAAACAAAAACAACAAGAACAAACCCCTTTTGCCTCCCTCCTCCCCATGCCTGCTGCCCCACCCTCTCCCACTTATTGGCCCTGGCATTCCCCTACACTGGGGCACAGAACCTTCACAAGGCCGAGGTCCTTTCCTCCTATTGATGATCGAATTTGCAATCCTCTACTATACACATGCTGCCAGAACATTCAGTCCCACCCTGTATAGTCCTTGATTGGTGGTTGGGTCCCTGGGAGCTCTGAGGGTACTAGAGTACATTGTCCCCAATGAAGGAGTTAGAGAAAGGTTCTATGGAGCTGAAGGGTTTGCAGCCCATTAGGACGAACAATAGCTTATGTTTTAATGGGAGTTGATAAAATGGTTTGTTGGAACCTTACGGAATCTTTTTCATATTGTGAAATTGTACAAGTAGATTTTAAAATCTCTGCATAAAAGTGTTATAAAGATGGAAGAAATATTGTGAAACTATATGGAGGGTTTGTGAAAAAAATGGGGTTGTTCATGATAGTGGGAAAAACAAAAACAAACCCCAGATTGAGTGTCATAAGGAAATTTCTCCCAGTGCACATCGGTATCATGGGGGAAAGGAGTCTAGAGCTCTCTTAGCTGCCCACCATTGCTCACTCTCAAAGACAGCAAAAGACTACTGTGGACTATTAGGGTTCAAGGAGTTTGACCCCAGCTCACCCTAACTTGCTGACTGAGATAAGCCACTACTCAGGAAATCTCTTTGACCACAGTTTTCTCGTCTGCACAACATGGAGAACAGCCTACCTTTCCCTGCTTCAGGCTCTTGAACTGGGGTGCAGACCAGAATCTCCTAGTGATTTGAAAATGACTGCAATGATATAGAGTGAATACAGCACTTGGCAGAATGTCTACTGGATCATACCAGTGTGATCTGTGTTCATAATTATTATTGGCGAATGCGAAATGGTAGTTTGTTTAATGGAAGTAGCAAGCAGGGTAGATGTCACCCAGAAAATATCCATGCCTCTCTTGAACATTCGGAGCTGCTTAATATGAACCAAGAGCCTCGATCTATTTTTCAAGCTTCTCAGGTCACTGTGCTATGGATGCAAGGGGTTGGGTAGGGGTAGGGTGGGATAGACTAACTACAGACTTATTCTGCTCTTAACTAAAAGATATTTACATTGAAACTTTTTCTTTTGTGTGCGATCAATTGTCTAAGGGAGAGAGATAAAACCAAGATGAACTAGATTAACAATAGCCTAAAACAGGAGCACTAACTTTGTGCTGCTGTCTGCAGACAATTCGTAGCTCTAGGCTGCACCTCTGTCTGTATGACACATAGGTGGGTACTATTGGTGTCTTTGACATGATAAGGTAACACACCCATTATTCAAAAAGACACCAAAGAGTTCCTCATATCGTAGAAATAGAAATGAGTTTGGGGTTGCGGGCATGAGTGTAGAATCACAGACAAGTAATCTTTGGACAGTATGAAGGCAAAAAAAAAAAAAAAATAGTGAAATGTCAGAAGATACTGAGGTAGAAGAATCTCAAAATGGATGCTTGGATTTTCTGGAGAGGGGTCTTACATTGGGGAAAGTTTGAAAAACAAAACAAAACAAAAAACCCATGAAAGACTTTGTGTGTGTGTGCATGTATATATATATATATATATATATATATATATATATATATATATTTACATACAAGGTTTTAAGTACATAAGTGCTCAATAAAATGTAAACTTGTAAAATGCATGGTGTAATTGTATTTTTTATAGACACAGCTGGGGGTTAAATTCTTGCTACGGCTACACAGTCAACTCTTGTGGACTAGAGGTACAAATGATACCAGGTGACATCTTTAACTACAGAGATCAGATGTTGAGGCAGAATAAATTCTGTAAAGGGCCCAGAGTTAAGAGCTAGTGAAGAGGGAACTGACTCTCAGGATTATAACACCTCTTAAATCCTTATTTTCGTCCTAGGTTATTAGCATCTATTAGTATACAAAATAACGAGTTTAAAATAAACTAACAAAGCCACCACAGACATAAATATGGAGAGTTCTCAGAGAAACAAGAATAGAGTTCATCATATGGGTCGGCTACAGCCCTTCTGGGTGTGGATTAGAAGGAATCAAAGTCAGCAAATGACAGAGATATCAGCATAACTCTGCATTTATTCAGTCAGGTATAACTGGGCAGAATCCAGTTATTCTGCGGAGTCACCTTCAGGGGGAAACTCCACAGGAAGCCCTTTGGGAAGGCAGGTGGATGAGATGCCTTAGAACTAAGTGAGCTGCTTTGGAGTGGCGATGGGGTGGAGACACAGGTGATCAGGTTCAACACTCAGCAACCTTGCATAGCTGAAGGTAGGACTACCATCAGAGAATGCAGAGGCAGAGGACAGGACCTACGCCCTTCTTAGAGCTCCGAAGCTTTGGAAGTTTGGTCTTAGTTTGCAGGGCAGAGGGGAGCCCTTCTAAGATTTGAAGCAGAAAGTGACATCACAAAAGAAGTGCTGGAGTTCAGAGCACATTGAGCAATGGTTTCCTATTGAAAATCACAGTATGGAACTTATGGACTGGAGTTGCTTTTCTTACCAGTTGCAAGCTGATGGCTTTTGTATCCTGCACATTCTGGATACATTTGGCTTGGTCTGGTTCCTGGGATACACTTTAGCTAGTCTAGTCTCTCTGTCTCTCTCTCTCTTTTGTAAGTTCATGCAGTTTCTTCTCCTAGGGTATCCACTCTACTTTGTGAATTGCCAGATGGGCCCCAGAGACAAGAAAAATCTCACACTGACATTTAGATAAACTTAAAACAAAGCTATGACCCCAAGCAATGGATTACTGCGTGTTTTCCCTGTTGCTTCAGTTCCTAGTTAAAGAGAAGTTCCTACTCCAGACACAGGCCTCTCAGCTAGAGACAGCCTCAGGAAGCAGAGGTTTCAAGCTTTGGGAATCTACCATGTTTTTTCAGCAACGGTTGTCACCTGGAGAGGGCCGTGCTCTGTGGATGTCATATCCTCTGCAGGGCAAGGCACAGATTCCACTCCATCTCCTCTTTGTGATGACAGGTGGCTGACATCTGCACATTCTCATGCTAATATTGACCAGGAAGGGGCAGCATTTTCCTAAGAGTCTCCTTTAGAAAAATAGTGAACAGGAGACTTAGCATAAACAAGAAGAGGCAGAGATCTCAGGCTGAAGTCTCCTCCCTGCATCCTTGCAAAGCTGTCTAGGTTTTAGACAAGGCCCAGAAGAATCAGCTGGGATTTGCACAGATCACCTTCAGCTCGGAGCTTGTAAATAGCAGTTCCCATATTAAATTTGGGAAGTCAAATTTTAATGCCCACTCCCAGGCTCCTGCCATCATGCCATGGTCAGGCACTGAAAAAAAACCGGTGATCTACTCATGTGGAATAAAGGAGGGAGGGAGGGAGAAAGGAAGAGAGGGAGAGAGAGAGAGAGAGAGAGAGAGAGAGAGAGAGAGAGA
>JADRCD010221948.1:6456-23301 GCA_019843815.1 Montemys delectorum | reverse complement strand
GAGAGAGATCAATTCCAGTTTGCTCATCTTACATGTTGTTGCTATTTTGAGCCAGACTGTTCTTGGTTGTAGAGTGTAGGATTAAAAAAAAATTGGTGTGTGTGTGTGTGTGTGTGTGTGTGTGTGTGTGTGTATAGATGTATATTACCGAGTATCTATCTATACAGGCCAGAAGACAATGTGTGGAAGTCAGTTCCCTTCTTCTAGCATGTGGGTCCCAAGCACCATCAGGCTTAGCAGTGGAGCATGTTGCCAGTCCTGGAGGGTGTTCAGTGCCCCTTCTGTTTCCACTTAGTAGGTGATAGTAGCAGTAACTCAGCCATGACAACTCAGAAGACTTCATGGTAGGGTGGCATAGCTAATCCTCCTTGGAGGAGGCGCACCTTCCCAAGCCATCAAGCCTCAATCCTTGAATCACTTCCTGACATGCCAGCCTAACTTCTATGGATTGAGATGCAAAATGGAGCAGGGAGTGAATTAAAAACAAAGAAAATCAGACATTCCTCATTTTAATTAAAAGTTTAAAAGCATTAAAAACTTTTCCAAAGTTTTAATAAGGTGAGAGAAGTTATTAAAATGATCAGTAAATAATCTCAGGAGCCGGAAAGATGGAGGAAGGGTAAGGAAAATACTACAAAACCTGTGAATTATCTCTCTCTCACTAATGTTTGTTTTTAGTGTAAGAGTAACAGCGTATCTTTTCTTTTTTGTGGAGTAATTGCAAAGGAGCTTAGAACTCTAAATCCAGCGTTTCCAAGCTTGATATAGGAACTGTTGAGTAATAAGATGCAAAATGAAGCCATAAAACTGACCCAGGTTATATACATTTTTCTTCTAAAATGATCTTCTTCTTGGAATAAGCAAAATGAAATCCCTCCCAACTTCTCTGTTCCCTATTAAAGGGGAGGACATAAAAACGACCAGTTCAGGGTCTCATTTGCTGTGTTTCATCATGTTTTAATGACCAGTGTATTTTAAGCATACATTGTAATTTTCATAAACAGTAACCTATACATTGAGACCAGAGTATAATGGATTGTCTCATTGAGACTGTCTAATGATTCTTAACCTCGGTTGACTTCAAATGCTCCCCCAACCCCCAGATAGGATTTCTCTGTGTAACAGCCCTGGCAGTCCTGGAACTCACTGTGTAGACCACGCTGGCCACCAACTCACAGAATTGCTATCTCTGCCTCCCGAATGCTCCCATGTCACCACACCTGGCCACGAATGCTTTTTGAGCTTATAACAATCTGACATTTTATAATTCGGGAACCTGGAGTCAGGTGTCAGGGAGGACCCAGCTCACTGTGGGCAGTCCTAAGACTACGCTAGTCGTCCTGGTTGCTATAAGAAAGCACCCTAAGCAAGCTATGGGTAGCAAGCCAGCAGGCAGCTTTTCTCCGTGGCCTCTGTTTCAGTTCCTGACTCCAGGTTCTTGGTTTGAGTTCCCGCCCTGACTTGCTTTGTTATGGATAGTTCTGTGGAAGTGTAAAGCAAAATAAATCCTTTCCTCCCCCCATCCCAGGTTTCTTTTGGTCAATGTTTTATCACCCTAATAGAAACCCTAGAAAAACCGAGACAGGTGGCAAATTTCAATGCTTCCAGGAACTAGGAAATAAATGCAACCAATTATATGGCCCCATCCTGAGAAAAGTGAGATAGACAGAATTGTGGTAAAGTAGAAAATGAATCTAAAACCTTTTGCTGCTTACTAATGACATAGAAATGCCTCAACTTTCATTAGAAGATATATATATATATATATATATATATATATATGAATTTCTGCATGCTATTGAACACTGAGAAGGGACAAATTAATATATTTATGCCCTGCCAGCTTGTAATCCTAAGCCAGGTCAATTTGTTTCTTCCACTAACAAAGAACATAGCTCAGCTGCTCCTGATGGCTAGCTGGTGTCCAAATGGAGACCTGCTCTAGAGCACGACTCCAATATGTTTTATCCATCCCCCAACTATTTCACATTATTAACTATGGAAACATTTATTAAGCACCCAAAGTATGCAGAGCAGTGTGCTAAAACCAACCAACCAACCAACCAACGAACAGCAAGCAATCAAACAAAATGTAAGCTCCTTCCCCTTAGGGAACCAGTAAAAGGGTGTTGAAACACATTAACCCACATGACCCAGCAGGACTTAGTGTTGAATTCAGGTTTGCCAGTTCTAGAAAGCATCTGCTAACAAGTCCATCCAGGAGCCTCTATTGACTGTGCTTGGGATATGGTATACATGGTATATCTGCTTAGATACCTATTAGTGAAGCCCTTTGTCAAGTTTGCCAGAAGCCAAGTGAAAAAACATAGTGCTAATAAAACACAGAATCTGTTGGTCTCCTCAGGGCTGTGCACAACTGGTATGCTTCAGAAAAAATGAAATATACTGGACACAGGGTTTCCCCCCTTTCCCTGGATCCCCAGTTAGCCCATGTGTAAGCTCAGAAGTGGGTACTAAAAGACACAGGAAGCATAGAACAGTGTTTGTGAGAAAGAGTTCTGAAGGCGATACAGTCTGAGCTGTAATCACCAAATGCACCTTTGTACCTAGATGGAAGGGAGGAAACTTTAAAGTTAAATTTACCCTTAGACCTTGGAAATCAGATTCCAGTTAGAGCATTAACAGGAGACACCTAAGTCAAGACCGAACAGTCAAGTTGACTGTCAGTTACTTTGAACTGCTCTGTGATAACCAAGCAGGAAGCACCTCTGTCAGCATGATGCTTGTTTATGACTCTTCCACCCATTAGTCTATCCCGTTGCCCACCCACATCTACATTCAGCCACCACTTATGGAATACCATGATCTAGGGAGAATATAGACCATGAAATCAAAAAGTGCAGTGTGGAAGGAAGCTAAGGCATTAGTCCTTCATATAGGTCATTCAAAGTCTTCTTAAGAGAGGGAACTGGCACACCATGGGGTAACAATGAGAGGGCACTAAAATGCACTTAGGAACGTGGAAGGCAACTACTCAGTCACTTTTATTCATTCATCTAAAAGAGACACTAATTCATTGTTAAATGTATTTCTAAGGAGATATGGATTCAGACCACAGGGTTAAGTAGGTGAAACCGCACATCTCTGTAGGACCATGCTTCCAAGCCATTTTTTTCCATCTGCAAATAGAAAGGTTTCTGCCTCGCATCTGAGTGAGGTTGTGTGAAGTGTACTGCATGTACAGCACTTGCTCAGTCTCTTTCTGACCTCATCCTCTTTCAGCAGTGCTTCTAGAGCTCTTGGACTGCATGGAGTAGTCTTCCTACAGGTACTGCTTGCTTCGCCGCAAATCATCACGTTAAGTCTCAAAGATCTTGCACTAATTCCTTTTTGGTACTCCCCTTTGAGATACTGTAATCACTAAATGAATGGTCACTGACTGTATAGACGGATGAGTGGCTAGACAATTGAGCTCAAAGTAACGACATCTCATGAGCTAACCAGATTGGAGTTCTATTTCCTCCTTCAGTGGCAAAGTCTCTGAAGCGCCATCGTTGCCATTCATTACTGCTTCTTTGCTGACGAAATGGAATCTCTCCAGTGGCAGGCTCCTGATACTCTTCTTACGTGCTCTTGGAAAAATTAAGTAATGAAAGGCCTCTGCTATCTTACCAGGCATGGAAACATTTTCTTCCGTCATACTTCTAGTTTTATTGTTGCCATTCATTGTGTAAGTATGAATTCAAGGTATCAGGTTCTATAATTCTCTCTCTTGACTATCTTGAAGGAAAAGTCACCTCTGGTTATAGCATGCATGGCAGAGAAATGGGACAAAAGGGATGGAAGGAAATACAAGGAGAGGGAAGGATTAAAAGAGCTTTGATTTGCAAGAAAAAAAAAAACAAGATAAAAATACTTTTACTATATATATATATATATATATTTATTTAGAAAGAGGGATTTTCAGAAGACAATGTTGGGAGTTTATTCTTTTATTCTATTATGGGTTCTGGCGATGGAGCCCCAGGCCATCTAATTGGGCAGCAAGTTACCTTGCAGGACTATGTCTTTGCTTATGAAAGGCTCAGCTTAGAGCCCAAACAGCTAGCTGCACAGCAAAGGCCTTTGGGAAACGAAAGGGAGAGGAACGTTGCTGTGATTGCAAAGACCTCTGCTTCTGTTGGTTCTCTCTGCAAGGCTCTCTACGATAGGAGTAGAGGAGTAGTTCCTACACCTTGACCAAGGCACTTGGGACAGGGACTGTAGAGTTGAAAGTTGATGAAATGGATTGGTATGCTAAGTATTTTTAAATGTATGATTTCAATTGTTATTAAGAGACATCTGAATCCAATTGAGATGTTATAACTAAAGTGTGGTTTACAAGCAATGGAAATTCATTTCAGATTATTTTCAGTCAGCTAAACCAAGGCACTAACTAGTTCATAGACAATGCTTCCTCACTGTGCCTTCGGACAGAATAATGGGAAAGCTGATTTTGGAAGAGTTTCTGAGCCCCCATTTTTTCTCGTTCTGACATTCCTGACCTAATAACCTCTGAGGCTTGTTTCCTACCACCTCACAATCAGGATTAGGATTAAGCATGAGAGTTTGGCACACTGGGATTACAACTAGGTGCTTACAATGGTTTTCCATTTGTGGGAGAGAAAACTAAGCTTTCCTGGGGTCAGTCATCAAGGACCAAAGACTCAAATGAGAGGGATCATTATTCAATGCTAATGTGAAGGTATATTGATTTAAATTTCACCTAGGGGCTTCCAGAGAGTTTTCAAAACTAAACAGCAGTGACTATTTATAGAGTCTGGGGTATGTAAGTGAATATTTTGGTGGTAACTTTGGAGGTTCCAATTTTTCTCTGGTCTCAAATTATTCATTATCTTTAGGATTTATTCATCCTTCCTGTAAAATAACTACTGCTAATTTTACCAAATTTTAACTGTGTCCTGGCATGATTCACAAAATGCGTAAGGATTATTATTTAATCCTTACTACCACACATGCTTTTCCCCTGATTTTAAAATTATGAAAAATAAGAGCTGGGGACCCAAAGATGCAGAAGGTCTTCCAGGCATCAAAAATCCTTCAGATGTGCCTCACTTTAAAGCCCAAGCTTTTATTTTGTGCCCTTTGGGCTGCTTTTCTTCCTTTACCTTCCTTGAGCTTTTGGACTGAGCTTGGGCTTATAGCCTAATTTCTGAGAATCCATCCAGAAAGTAAAGTGAAGCAAAGCTACAGCTTCACTAGTCACACAATTCCCTAAACTTTTTTTTTTTCTTCAGATAGTCCTCGGATACTGAGAAAGGACAGAAAGACAAATGGGTCACTTATTCTCTTACCCTGAGGGAGGTTTAAAGATAAACAGATTACAGACTTGTGGTGCATCTGAAAGTTCATTTAATACTAGCAATCAGGAAAATCTGGAGTATGTACAGGCAGTGTCAATAATATGAAGGACAAGAAAGTGGGCTCAGCTCCATGAGAGAAGGAAAAATAAGGCAAAAATCACTTAATAGAAAAAAACACAAGGTTTTGAGATTTCTCCATACTTTAGTAATCCTGTATTAAAAGATACTACAATTAGAGCAATAGAAACAAGATATAGAAAAATATTAAGTATGGGTAATGATTAATTCAGGGGCTGGAGAGATGGCTCAGTGGTTAAGAGCACTGACTGCTCTTCCAGAGGTCCTGAGTTCAATTCCCAGCAACACATGGTGGCTCACAACCCTCTATAATGGGATCTGATGCTCTCAGTGTCTGAAGACAGAGACAGTATGTACTCACATACATAAAATAAATAAATTCTAAAAAAAGGATTAATTTAGGATTAATTAATTCATTAATTAATTATTAATGAATACACATGTATATTCTATCTGATGTATAACTGTGGCTATTTCTTTTCTAATTTATTGATTCATATTTATTCATTAGAATTAGCATAATATCATATATTACATACTAAGATATATAGTATTATATTACTTTAATTTATCTTATAAATATTTTGGTGGTAACTTTGGAGGTTCCAATTTTTCTCTGATCTGAAATTATTCATTATCTTTAGAATTTATTCATCCTTCCTGTAAAATAACTACTGCTAATTTTACCAAATTTTAACTGTGTCCTGGCATGATTCACAAAATGCATAATCTTTGGGACACTATGTTAAATGAGCTGGTCACATTTTAGTCTAAGGATATCCATTTCTGTAAAGAACTACTTTTTTTTTTTAATGAAAATAGATTTTTTTCTCAGGCGTAATAATATATCCCGATTACAGTTTCCCCTTCCTCTATTTCCTCTCAGTTCTTCACCAACTCTCCTCCCTTTCAGATCCACTCTTTCTGTCGCTTATTAGAAAAGAACAGGCTGCTAAGGATAACAGTCAAATATGAAAACATAAAATATAATAAGGTAGACCAAACATTACCATATTGAAGTTAGACATGTAAACCCAATAAGAGGAAAAGGGTCACAAGAGCAGGTGCAAGAGTCAGAGATGTACTCATTTTCATGATCAACAGTCCCTTAGAATTATTAAGTTAACAGCTCTGATATATATATCTTGGTGCAGACCCATGTAGACCCTGTGCTTGTTGCTCCAGTCTCTGTGAGTTCCTATGCACCTTGTTTCATTGATTCAGAAGTGTCCTTTATCTCTGGCTCTTACAATCTTTCAGCCTCCTCTTCTCTGGGATTCTCTGAGCTCTGAGGGGAAGGATTTGATGGAGACATCCAATTTAGACTTTCTTTCCTGCATAATATCTGGTTCTTAGTTACCCAGCAGTATCCATTGTGGGTTTCATCTTGTGGAGTGGGTCTTAGATCAAATTAAACATTGGTTGGCCACTCCCATATATGCCCTAGAATATTTTGTAGACAGGACAGATTGTAGTTTAAGGATGCTGTGGCTGGGTTGGTGGCTACACTTCTTTTTCAGTAGCCTGCAGAGTACCTTTGCACTTCAATGAGACTAGATGTAGGAGTGAAGGCTCCATGTAGGTGCCAGCTCAACTTCTCTGAGTTCAATTAGTTATATGGATGCTGCCCTTAGCAATGGGGTAGGACCCTATCATCAGTTGTAGAGATCAACCTTTTGTCTTAGCAACAGCCTGGGCTATTGGGGAATTCCATTGGGTCTCCTTGGCTAAACTCTCAATTGAGTGCACCCTCATGCCACCACTGGAAGTCTTTTATTTTTTTTAAATCAATTGATTTCTAATGAAAGATGGATTTCTACAGTGGTTTACAAGTTTGCATTCTCACTAGCAATGGAGGAGTGTCATGTTGTGTGATCTGCGCAATTGTCTCACCAGCAAGAACGCATGCGGACACCAGGATCCTTCTGCAACAAGCATTTATTGCATCTTTAAGAGGAAGACCTCAAGCCCCGAAAAGGCACTGCTTATATATACCCTGGAGCGGCGTGTTCACCTCTGATTGGCTGTTTGCTCATTACCTCATGTGACACCCCGGGATAGGCTGTGACTTGGCGTGCTCTGGCCCTTAGCACATGCACAGACTATTTGTTTACAGGGAGAAGACACCGGATGCAGGCGCCATGTTGTAATGGCGACTGAGCCAGCTCGGGCGTGGCTCTTTACAATGTTGCTCTACATCCTTGCTCAACTGAACACTGCTGTAAACACCTTTAATACCCTCCACCTTCACCCCATTGGTCCCAAGATAGCATCTCTTCTAAATAGCAGTCCCAGATTGGCTGGCATTGTCTACATCAGCAATCATTGGTCTCTTGGGCAGTTTTCAATTAGATCATCCTGCAAGAGATGCTTTTGTAGCTGCGTGGGCTCTGGATGTTTACATAGAGGTGGCCTCATGTATACTATCATCTGCAAATAATAATACTTTGACCTTTTCCTTTCTAATATGTATTCCTTTGATCTCCTTCAGTTGTCTGATTTCTCTAGCTAATACTTCAAGTACTATATTGAATAGATGTGAAGAGAGTAAGTAACTTCTTTTTCCTGATTTTAATAGAATTGCTTTGACTTTCTACTTAATTTGATGTTAGCTACAAGCTTGCTGTAAATTATCTTTATTATGTTTATGTATGTGTTTTGTATCCTTAATCTCTCTAGAAGTTTTATCATGAAGCGATCTTAGATTTTGTTAAAAAGCCTTTTCTACATCTAATGAGATGATCACGTGTGGTTTTTTGTTTTTCAGTTTGTTTATATGGTGGATTACATTTACTTATTTTTATGTATTGAATCATTCCTGCATCTTTGGGTTAAAGAGTGTTAATCATGGTAGATGATCAATTTGCTGTGTTCTCAGATTTGTTTTGCAACTATTTTATTATTTTCACATCCATGTTTATAAGAAAAATTGGCCTGTAATTCTCTTCCTTTGTTGAGTTTTTCTATGGTTTGGTATCAACATAACTGTGGGATCATAAAATAAATTGTGCATTTTTTTCCATCTCTATTTTCTGGAATAATTTGAAGAGTATTGGTGTTAACTCTTCTTTGAAAGAGTTAGAAAGCCTGATAGAATTCAGTTAAAAAACCTGAGGGTTTTTTTTTGGGGGGGAGGGGGGAGACTTTTAAAGCCTTTCTATTTCATTAGGGGTTATAGGTCTATTTAAATTATTTATCTAATGTAGATTTAACTTTGGTAAGTGGTACCTATTGTGAAACATCCATTTATTTTAGATTTTTCCAGTTTTGTGGATACAGATTTTTAAAATACGTCCTTATGATTCTCTGGATTTCTTCTGTGGCTATTGTTATGTCCCCCTTTTCATTTCTGATTTTGTTAGTTTGGACATTCTTTCTGCCTTTTAGTTAGTTTGGATAAGGGTTTGTACATCTTGATTTTGTCAAAGAACTAACTCCTTGTTTCATTGATCCTTTGTATTGCTATCTTTGTTTTTATTTTAATGATTCCAGCCCTCACTTTGATTATTTCTTGCTGTTTACTCCTCTTGGGTATGATTAGTTTTTTTAAATATAGCTTTTAGGTGTGCTTTTAAATTGCTAGTATGATATCAATCCTATATTTTTTAATTAATATAGGCACTTAGTGCTATCAGCTTTCCTCTTAGAGTCACTTTCATTGTGTCCCACAAATTTGGGTATTCTGTGTACTTATATTTTGTGTATTTATTTTCATTGAATTATAGAAAGTCTTTAATTTCTTTCTTACTTTTTGATCCATTTTTTATTCAGTAGAGTTGTTCAGTTTTCCATTAGTTTGTTAAAATTAGTGTTGTTTCTGTTGTTGAAATCCAACTTTAATCCTTGGTGATTTGATAAAATGCAGTATGTTATTTCAATTTTCTGTGTCTGTTGAGACTTGTTTTGTGTGGTCTATTTTGGAAAAAGTTCCATGAGGTGCAGAGCAGAAGGTATTCTGTGAAATATCCTATAAATATGTTAGGTTCATTTGGTTTATAATGTAAGTATTTCTCTGTTTAATTTTTGTCTAGATGACATGTCCATTGGTGAGAGTGGGGTATTGATGTCTCTTACTATCAGTATGTAAAAATCAATATGTGATTTAAGCTGTTGTAGTACTTCTTTACAAACGTGGGTTCCCTTACATTTGAGGCATCTTTTGTTTTCTTAAAGCCAGTGATCAAATGTATAGTACATCGATAACTTTACAAGGACTTCTGTTTCTCATTCTTTTCTGAAGTAAGATCGCAAGGAAAATGGAATGGTCTACACAAAGAGTAAGTTATGGAACATACAAACCCTGGACCCCTTTTAGGTAAGGCTATGGAAAGGATCTAAGATGCCAACATCTAAGGAGCTATTCTCCCTTCCTCTAAGGAGCCATAGCATCCTTGCCCCCATCCCGTTCCCAATTGGCATGTTCTCTTGGAGTATTTTCAGGTTCACAGCATGAGGAACACTGGGAACTTGGAGTTGTTGTAGCTCGCATGACATCTGCATTACCACCTGCAATTGTAGGTAATTTCTTTTCTTTTTGTACTCACACACACACACACACACATACACACACACACACACACACACACACACACACACACATATATATATATATATTGAGGAATTTATTGGGTTTGCCTTAATTTTATGGTATTATTCCAGAAACTAATGGCTTTCTT
The DNA here is from genome assembly GCA_019843815.1 of Montemys delectorum. NCBI lineage: Eukaryota > Metazoa > Chordata > Mammalia > Rodentia > Muridae > Montemys > Montemys delectorum. The sequence continues at coordinate 13,223 of JADRCD010221948.1, read as the reverse complement.
GGGAGTAGCAATTCATTCTTTCGATCAGTTCTCTCACTTTTCATTGCTAGGTTGCCTCTGCTCTGGCAGTTGAAGGTTGTCATATGTAGTGAGTTAGTCTGATAGTGCTTGTATTCTAATGCTAAATACTGGTTTCTCAAGATGTGGTTGCCTCTGATGAGATGATCAGATCTTCAAAATGATGTCATGTGAAATGTTTCCCCAATTTAACTGGCCAATTAAAGGCTAGAGACTGTGACTGGGCAGCAGAGGAAGAAAGGTGGCACTGGAGGCTTGAGGGAGGGGGTTGCAAGTAGAGAGAGGGGGGAGAGGAAGACACATGAGGAAGAAGTCACTATGGACCAGAACCACATAGCCAGGAGAAACAGCAAATAACAAGAGACTTTATAGTTGGGGAATAAGTTAGTATAGCCCTAGATCTGCCTATCTAGTTTTTGGCTTGTAAATAAAATACCTGGATTGTGTGTCTTTTATATAGGCTTATTAAGATTATAAATTCCTACTACAGTCATACTGAAGGTGGACATTAATGGTAAGCTTTATGTGTGTTTGCATATAAGACAAATTATAACATTCTCCTTTTTAAATGAGAAATAAAAAAAATAAGAAACATCTAAAGTGCTACCTTTTGGTTATATGGACACCTGTGTTGATCTGGATTCTTTTTCTTCAAAACCACAATATTTTTGTGCAAAATTTAGATTATACCTTTTATCCTCAAAAAATTATTATGTCATAAACATTGTTTTAATCAAATAGGTTGAAGACTTAAAAAAATTTTATATTTTATTGTGAGAAAAATAGTTCAGGGAGCATACTTGCATACATGTGTGACACACTTATTCTAGGAGTTTCTTATACAATATAATTATAGGTAAAATTTCCAGGCCACGATTCAGGTTTCAACACATATTAAAAAATTGTCCTCATGGAAGGTGTACACTCCCCAAATCCCCTGCCTTGGATAGAACTATATCTGCTCCACTGCCACACGTTCTATAGTCTTAGTTTGATTTTTTGTTTCTTGGCATGTATCATTGCTTGGCATTTTTCTCTGTTGTTGTGTAATCTCTGGACTACAGGTGACATGGCTTTTTTTGTTCACGATCTTTTCCTCCATCTCTTAGATCAATACCTGGATGAGAGGAGGTACTAAGTAAACAGTTGTTGATAGAGGTGACAACCATTTCTAATATCAGATATCATCCTTTTTATTCTCCTTGATAAGGAGCCAGATTCTAGTGAATAGGAGGAATGTAATGTTCAGTCAGATGAGGGCAGCTTAGCCTATTAGTGTCTTCTCTTCTATCTGCTTCCCATCTGTTTAGCCACCTCTTCTTCAAATACCCCAGATTTGCTTATTCTTAGTAGGAAAACATTAGTACTGCTGGAATAGAAACATTTGTCTTAACCTAGTAACAGAACACCCTGAGACATGGGGCTGCCAAACTATTTGTGGAAAGAGGCAGCAAATAAATACCATAGACTTTGCTGGTTTTACAATCATTGTCAGGGTAAGAAAACATCCATAGCTAGTAGGTAAACAAACATCGGTGGCTGTGTTCCAATGAAGCATTATTCAAAAAAGCAGATGGTAGCCTGGATTTAGCTCGCAAGCTTCATTGGCTGACCACTGATTTAGAATTATTATCTTGGTTACATTGATTCAGTTTTACAGAGCACCTCAAGCAATGATGTCAAATGGAAAGCTAATGTGACTACAGATGTGTGCCTCATATGTACTTAAAAATGTCCAGAATCACTTTGAAATAGTTAAAGAAACAACAGCAATAGCAAAAGCCAAAAACTGTCCAGATGAAATTAATCTCAATAGGGTAACTTATTTAGATTAATATTTTAACGCTATGAAGCACAGTGGTATACACCTTTCATGCCAGCACTCTGGAGACAGAGTCAGGAGGACCTCTGTGAGTTTGAGGCCAGCTTTGTCTACACAGTGAGTTCCGGGCCAGCTGAAGCTACATAGTGAGACTCTATCTTAAGAACAAATACAGAATTATTTCTATAATCAACATAAAATATCATCCATGAAATAGATTCGTTTTTATGTGAAGCTCCTAAAATCCGCTATGTATTTTTAACATTTCTTGACTCATTTTCAGCCACATCCTAGGACCTCAGAAGCCATACTGGCTACTGTGTTGGATAGTGCAGTCCTCAATAATATTTTTTCAAGCTTGACACTGCTTCTGACAAGAGTAAGCTTGGTTGTATGTATGAGGGCAGAATGATCATGAATGAGTGTCTACCAACATCTGTTCCCTTCCCTCTCTATGCCAGCAGCACTCACAATCATGACAATCAAAAATTCTCCAGACCTTGCTCAAGTGACTCCCAAGGATAAAATCACCCCAGTTGGAACCTCTGATCCAGTTCCAGATCAGTCAGTGCCTCTGTGGTTCATTTGGAGATGGCACAGAGGGGAAAAGAAAGGGCCATATTTTTTCTACAGCTCTTCCTAGGTGCCTGCGATCAAAAATGGGGTAAGACTGACTGATTAAAATTTGCAGTTGCATGCATACTGCCCAAAGATTTCATGTCACAAATCCAAATCCCATTTTTCTCAATGAAGCCAATTCCCAGAACGAATCTAAGAACATCAGCTTTCTGAAAATCTACCATTCCTCACTGCTAGAGACCTAATTTTGAGCATCTCATTTCTGGCATTATTCAGTAAGAAAATTTATGCAAGAGAAGGTTCTTGACAGAATAGGTTCTTCAGCGATGGAGAGGACTTTGGTAACTTTTTAACAAAGGGAAATTATTATGAGTGAATCCCTAAGTGACAAAGATAGTAAGGCAAAGAAGTAAAGAAACTTATTTCCAGTACACACATCATGCTGGGACCAAATGAGACAGGCCGAGAGCATGCTGGGTATTTTCTCCTCGGAGCAGCTGCTCTGATTTACACTTGAAGCTCTGCTTAATGGCTCACTTCTATCTACAAACACAGACTGGAGCGGTTCAGCTACAGTGAGAAGGATAATGAACATGAGCTATGATTAGCTTTCCCCGTTCCTTTCAGGTGGTATGAAATGATAGAGAGAATTGATGAAAATAGAACAAAAGCTGTCTCTAGTGGGTATAGGTAGCCCCAAAGCAAAGTCCTTAGCCATCAGTCTCCATTCCAAGGTGATTATCGCCATAATGATACGCCCACTCTGTAGGCATATCTGGGATTCAGAGATGGAAGACACATGCTCTTCATGTGCAGTTAAAATTCGTGTCCTGTGAATTTGATTTCACCGAGGACCGTGTGCAGACTTCTAAGTATCTGCCTCAATTGAAGTGATTTCTCAGTCTAACAGGTTTTTGTGTCTAAACTCCCATTATTGTTTAGTTGCATAAAGTATTCTGTTTCACCATTTCACCCATGTTACCCAAAGGAATCAGAACCATCCTTTGGATCGTATTTCATATTCGGGAAGAGCTTGACTTCTGATGTTCCATAATTTTACATTTAAAGTATTGTCAGATTGATGATTTTATACTTATTGTCAGGAAGTTGTATTGGCAGTATTCATTTTTCATTTCTCATCTTATTTTATGTACCATATAGTCTGTGGGCCTTATATACATACTCTAGGATAGCCATGAATGGAGTCCAACACAAAACTTGAACTCATTTAAAGCGTTTTAAAATGTTCTATTGTGAGGTTTTTGGGTTTCATTGTTTTGTTTCGTTTTGTTTTTTGTAATTGAATTGTATGGTCCTTGAGTGTGAATTCTGCACATGTTCAAAGGTTGGATGCTGACCACAGTATGTTTTCTATAGTGTGTATGGACTGAACCTTTAAAGTATTTCCATAATCATCTTTTTCACAAAACAATTATATAGCTTTGAGTTAAAATTATCCATCAGAAAATATACATCATGGGAAAATGGGAAATGGCACTACTTGATATAATAATATATCAGATTTTTCAGGAAGATAGAAGTTCCTTGATTGTCTATTGATGTCAGATAGTCTTGTCTATTCCTTTGGACAGAGATAAATGACAAACAGGGATGAAAGGAAGATGCCAGAGAAGGCAGAAGAATCATTTCAGGAGGTTAGTAAACACACACACACACACACACACACACACACACACACACACTCACACACCAGGCATGCACCAGGAGGGTCAGATGCAGACTTTAAAATTAGAATAGAATGGTTAGCCCTGAGTAAGATGGCGAGCCCGGAGTTGGTTTTCTCAGGGACTCATAGCCACAGAGAAGATGGGCAGCAGCTCTGACAAAAGGAGGGAGGGTTTGGACCTTCCTGTCTGCTCATTCTGGGATATGTCAATCCTTCAAGCTGAACATCAAATATCCCGAAGGAATGTGATAAGAGGGGGAGTTGAACAACCTGGGCATTCTAAATGCTTTCCCAATATTTGTTGTTAAATTAACTTTGTCCACTAAATGGGTTCTGAGTCTTTTAAAAATAATAGCATACCTTTGCTTTAACAGACAGACAACCTCCGTCAATGGCATCTTATCCCCAGACAGAGGAAAACCTAAACATTTTTTGTTTTCTTTTTCTATGTTGAGCTATGAGAGGGTTTGGGCATATTTATCAAACCAAATCACAACAAGAAAGCTTAAAATAGAAAAGACTTCAAATTTTACTTGGTGGAAAATGCCAAACATTGCCACTGGAGGGCGCCAGTTCACAATTTTATACACCAGCCATTAACCCCGACTTAAGCTTTTTCCTCAGAAGTTGGTGGAGCACGCTAAATAAAGTCCTATTTCAAAGATTAAATTGGAACTGCTTTATCCTTTCATAATTCAGAATTTCAAAGACCAATTTCTTAGCATAATTGGAAGTCACAACATTTCATACTCATTTCTGAAATCAATATTTTTAGCTCAGCTCGCTTTAACCCAGAAGGTTGGTCCTCAAAAAGATGGGACAGGAGAATACCATCTACCACACCCATCACCACTCAGCAATTATTATTTATCTTAAGAAGAGAAGAGTGTGCTCTCGCTAACTCAAATGTTGGCTTCAATAACATTTCAAAAAACGACCAAATGGAATATATGTAAGAAATGTACTTTTCAGGTTCAAGCGGATATTTGAATGTGCATCTCTGCCTCTCTGTTTTAGCTCCTCATCTTGTTTGTGCACATGGATGTTTTCCAGGAAAACTACACTCATCCCAGCCCTTCTGTCTCTACAGGACTCCCTATGGTTTTCTCTTACTGCCAAATGCTACAGAGGCTAAACTGACTGAAGGAAGGAATAAAACAGATGTGGAAAAGCCTTCTTTCAGAATGCTCCTTTGAAACAAAGAAGTCTTTTCTCTTGAGACTCTCTTTTATGGAAAAGTGGCTTTGGAGTTAGCCTACTTTCAGAACTCATGTAACACAAAGAACTCTTTCCTTAGGTTTCATCTGCATCCCACCCCAGCTCTCAGATAAATATCCATATGTGTTCATGTCCCCAAATACTACTGTTACTTATGATCACCAAGCTTTCTGGTTGTTAATAGTTTTCATTATTCAGACCAACGTGAACCTGTATAAAATCCAGACATGTGAAAAAAAACTGCTCAGTATATCATTGTATTCTTTTAATTCTGTCTGCCTTTGGATGTTAACCAGTGAAGCTGGGTAAAGACAGAGCTTGGGAATGTGTTAAGAAGTAGAGATATCCACGTTGTGCTATGTGCAGTTTATATTGATCACTTTGACTCCTTTTACTTGAGAAATGTGTTCAGGTCTCTTTATAATGACTTTATCTTGAAAGGAAAAAAAAAAAAAAGAATAACATCTGTCACCTCTCATCTACTTCCCCGGGGATGTTTTGACATGCAGTGAATTATGTTAAGTAATTGATGCTAACATAGCTCCAGGACCACACAGCCACAATGTGTACTTCTACTCAACTTCCTGTGTCCACTGTTGTTTCCTCTTAAGAGGCTAGAGACAGCCAACTAATAACCCAAGCAACTGCACTGGCCAAACTCAGTTTACTTACTTCCCTCTTCACCACCCAGCTATCAAAATTCTGACTTTTTATGTTATGTGTATCTTATCTTTAAAGTATCTCTTTATCCCATTCTTTAAGTCATCTGACAAATTTGGAGCAGAAACACGTGCCTGCAGAAGGAAAGATGCCCTTGGCAGAACAATTCTCCACATCAGAGTTGCTCCTCGAGAGGGAGAGTTACCCCCGGTCTTCTTTTAGAGAGACCTGTGCTCATGGTGGCTCCCAATGACACTTAGGTACCTATTCTTCCATGGCCATTTAGCATTGGGATGGACCAGAGTAGGAGGGCTATAAGAACCCCACCACGTATGGAGAGTGACTAAAATAATAAAAATAAACATAACAAACACACTTATTTTTGTTGCTCCTACTCATCTAAAAGCTTTCTAAACGGCCATAGACTTTGTGTGCAATGTCAGATACTTAGCTTCCTGTGGTATACTGATGAAGGGAAGTCAGTCATTCACAGAGGACCCCAGGTTTGCCTAAAGAGATGTATGCAAGAAGTTTTTTCAAAATCACTATGCCATTAGTAAATGAACAAAAAGAATATTCAGAGAGAAGAATTATGGGTTATTCAATGCAAGAAATGTATGATGTAGTATCAGGAATGGAGGATTCTAAACATTTTGTTCCTTGGTAGAAAAAAAATCAGGAAATCTTGATATTGTAAAATCGGATTAGAAGCTGCGTTTCTGCCTGTTTTGGAGGATGTGTGTGTGTGTGTGTGTGTGTGTGTGTGTGTGTGTGTGTGTGTGT
>JADRCD010221947.1:0-11121 GCA_019843815.1 Montemys delectorum | reverse complement strand
ACCTTATCCTAAAAAGGAGAACAGTTGGCTTATAGTCTGCAAAAGGCAAGAGTTTAAGCCGAGCGTAGCAGATGCCGTTGGCTCTGAGTCCTTGAAGAGACTGCAATGGATGAGGAATCCAGGGCTGTGTTCTCTTTAGAAGACTCTAAGGGGAGGGAGCATGCACTAGCAAGCTCCCTCACAAGGTTCTTGGCAGGCCTCAGTCCTTGGACTGTGGCAGCTCCATCCGGCTACTCAAAGCAGAGCAGTTTGCTCCCCTCAAAACAAGTGACCCAAGCGGGAAACTACAGGAAAGACCCGCCCTAGATAGAAGCCACTCTTCACAGCTTAGACCCACTCAGATGTGATGTCCTTTCACTCCCGGGATATTTTATTTAGCAGATTTACAAAGTGAGACTATACTTGACTCAAGAGGAAACGATTTCACAAGGCTACGGATACATAAATGTGGCCTTATAAGCCCTTCCACATCCACCAAAACACAGTAGGTCTTAATGTGGTAAGTGGCAAGAAACACCGGACGACAGATGAGAGAAGAAATTATCATAAACTCCTTTATCCAGCAACCTTGTCACTTTCTAAAGCGTCTCTGGAGCTTTGCTCTGAATTTTTCACTGATGATCATCTTATAGTAAGTGGCTTGACCTCAGCCAGAACAGTTGTACATAATCGAGGAAGTGACATTGCAATGGGAAGAACTGAGTGTACCATCTGATGAATAATGCCTTTGCATGCCATCTTTTTTTAAAGGGAGAACCAGGCTTCATTGGTCCTCAAGGAGAACCGGGCTTACCGGGGTTACCAGGAACAAAAGTAAGTAGACCTTTAATTCCCCTTACTTTCCTGTGAAAAATTGTGTCATCTCTGTCCAAAGAAAAGGTGAGATGACTCTACTATTTAGGCGACCAGATATTTCTGCCTTAGAACAGAGGCAGCCTGATCCACCCAGGCATGCAATTGGAAATTATATCCAGGAAGCCTTAGGCATCGCGGCGGGTGGGTGGAATAGAGTAGTTGTTAAAGATTGTCCTCTAGGTTCCTCAGTAAGTGTTGTGATGCCACTGGCCTCCCAGCTGTCTGGAAAGGTAACTAAGCAGAAAGGAGGGCTGGAGATGGCCATCCCCAGCTCTCCCTCATCCATCTTAGGATACATTTGTAAATTGGACACTAATCCCATCCCCACAGATGTCACAGAGATGCCTAAATACCTCATTCCACAAGGATCTACCCTGAATGGTGTTTTCAGAAGTATTCTATAATGAAAAACATCTCTTAGTGTTCTACTTGGCAACCATAAAGAGGACCCTGAAAGCAAAAGCTGTATGCTCCCACGCAAAAAGAATACAGTGCTGCAGGTAGTCTCAAGCCTGGAGTCCTTGCTTTATCTACCCATAAGACATAAGAAGATAGGACTCTGAGGATGGAGCTGTGCTCGTGACAGACTCATGAATCCAAGAGACAAAGTGACATCAACGTATAGTCATTTATTTTTAAACCATGACAGACTCTGGTTCGGTGAGTTCTACATTCACCAGAAATAAGCCAGGGGTGATTTCCAATAGTTAAAGAACTATGTCATGGTCTATTCAGACAGACTAGTCCTCATTTCTACTTTGGTCAAGTGAAAATAACTCTAATCCTAGTAAGTAGAAACTATTCATTGCCTAGGGGGACTGGAACTCGGTAGGATTTTGCAATGGTTGTTTTCCAAAGAAATCTCATTTTCACATAATGAGCGATCAGGCCCATTAGCAAAATATGGAAATTTTCTGTTTAAGCCTGAACAGACCCACACAAGACAGACCTTTCTTAGAAAGAAAATAAATTGTCTGTTGATATGAAAACTGTTGCTTTTTTTTTTTTTTTTTGAGCTTTAAAGCCAGGAGAGGAGAGGAGAGAAGGTGGCCAGCCAGGCAGAGAAGTATACCCACCACCATGGGAGGAGAGGAGGTCCCAGCAGGGGAAGCCATTGGGATCTCCTGCAGAGTTTTGCTATAGAGAGGAAGGTAGAAGAAACCCAGGTGGTAGGGTCACCTATCCCTAAATCCTCTTTTTTATAGATAACTGCTGTACCACTTGATAGTTTCCTAGAGAGGGAGAGCCAGACATAGAGCCATGCAGTTGGCAGTGATTGCTGTTATGGAGGAACGCAGCACGATTCTGAGGAGCTGACACTTTACTCTGAACCTCAAGGAGAGCGAAGGGATGTGACGTACCTGTGTGGTATTGCTACAATCCAGTAGATGTGTAGAAAGCCATTTTTTAGCAGTGTTCTAAGCGTAATTGTTAGCTGAATTGCCTATCTTAACAAGAGTTGGATCCTGAGGGAAATTTTCTAGTTTAAACATCTATTCTGACCCAGCAATGGTCTTTTACAATTTTTGTAGATGATCTGGATTTGTATCCCTAACAATAGATCTAAAAATAAATAAATAAACAAACAAACAAACAAAGATGGTATGTTTAACTTGCAGGGCACTGAAGATAGATCCTAAAATAGAAAGATTAATAGCATCTAGATATCTGTGGTAAGGATGGCATGTCCCCTGTGCCTTTGTCTAAGCTACATCTGCCTAGAAAACTTTCTGTCAGAGTGCAGGGAAACAGGGTACCACGGTACAAAGCATGGAACTTCATCACTGTGCTAAACATTTTGCTAGAATTACTTAAATTTTGCTACAGAATATGAATAGGTGTCCATTTTACAATAATAATAAATTAATAATAGACCCTATTGATGCCCTTTAAAAGTCTTTACATTTTTCACATAGCTGAATAATAGGCATTTAACAAACTATTTCCTTGTTTATAAAATGGAGATTATAAGGAAGAATTGCATTACTACTTAGAGAGTTCTAAAAACACAGGAAGAGCATCAATGAGTGAATGGGTGGGTCAGTGGCTAGGTAGGTAAACATGTATGTACATACATGTATGCATACATATATAAATATAGACATGGCGAAGGAGGAGCCTTACTAGGGGAATTGACTCATGTGGTTATAGAGGCAAAAATGTCTAACATAAGCCAGTTATCCACAAACCAGAAGGATGCTAGGAATGCAGCTCTCTCCAGGCCTGAAGGTTTCAGAATCCTAGAAGCTGATACTGAAACTCCAACACAGCAGTTAAAGGTCTGACATGGGGTGCCTGGTGCTAATCTTGCCATCGAGGCAGAAGACTGTAGTGTGCTATCATAGGCAGGAAGAGGAGCTCCAGAGGGAGAGACACCTTGTCTGCTCTCTGCCTTTTGTTCTATCCATCCCAAGCCAACTATTTTAAGGGTAAGTCTTCCCCACTCAGCCCACTGACCAATGTGCAGTCTCCTCATGGAAACAAAAGAATGCTTTAGCATTCACTGACCCAGTCAAGATGGCACCAGAAATTAACACTCTCAAGTTGGTTTGTGCACATTACGGGATCAGTCATGTTCAGAGATTAACATAGTACAGTACACTGTGGATAATCAGTGGTGCTCTGTTAACCTTGGTTTTATTGAACTCCTGTATTCTTTGCCAGAGAACAGCTAATGAGTGGCTGCTATTTATCTGTTTTGTGATTTGTGACAGGGTGAACGTGGGGAGGCAGGACCTCCTGGAAGAGGTGAACGAGGGGATCCTGGAGCCCCGGGGCCAAAGGTCAGTTATTTTTATATTACAAGAGAGCAGTCATTGGTCTGAGAATGCATGCCTCTTGCTGTAGAACACACCACTAACTCTTCAGCAGATATAAAAACAACCCAAATCACAAACACCTCATCGAAATGCATCCTGGTGGCTAGTGATTTTGCAGCTCAACTCTTCTTGTTTACTCCATGCAGCTCAGTGAAGAAATTTAATAATGTCTCTGGATATAAATGGACAGGTGCTGCCATGTTACACATTATCACTCAATGTGTGGTACAGCCAGCTGAGGGAACAAAAAAAAAAAAAAAAAAAAAAAAACCTCGTTGCCCGGTGCTGTGTTCGTTTCCATGGTAACTTGATGGCCTGTAACACCTTGAAAATATTAGAGCCAAGGTTTTATTTGCCTATGCAATCTCTATTTACCTAAACATTATGCAAGCTAACATGGTGACACTCCAGGTTAATAGACAGCTCCTCTTGGAGACAGAGGGAGTGATATAGTCTCTGAAGAGAAGGAAATCTATATATATAAGCCCTGTTCCTAAGAGTCACTCACAGAGCCCTCCCCAGCCACCGAGGGAAAACTGTTCCCAAAGGCATAATGGGTAGAGGTTGACAAAGACCAGGGAAGGAGCCCCTGCTGTGGCGATAGGTGTACCGTGTACCACTATAACCAACATTTTTCAGCACTGTGTCGGGTAGGTCAGGTAAAGTGTGTCCGTTATTCCTCTTGATTCTGAGCCACTGTTCTTACCTTCACTGTCCTTCTTTTTCTCATCTGCATACTCTCTTACAATAGGGGAAGCAAGGTGAATCAGGAGCTAGAGGCCCAAAGGGGTCAAAGGTCAGTAACCTATACCCTTTTGGATGTGACTGCAGGCCTTCGAGATCTGTGTCTTTTGCTTTGTCCACAAAGAATCCTGTTGTAGATAAGAACCTTTTTCTTTTTTTTTTTTTTTTTTTTTTGGGGGGGGGGGTGTTGCATTCTGTTCATCATCTGTGTGACTGTATCACCAGACACTCGACTTCTCTTCCTTTGTTGTTGTCTGATCTCATCTTTTATACTATTCTTTGTTTAATGTGTGTGTGTGTGTGTGTGTGTGTGTGTGTGTGTGTGTGTGTGTGTTGTGCCGTGTGCCACAAGACACATGTGGAGGTCAGACGATAATCTGTGGGAGTCAGTCTCTTCCCTCCATGACCTGGGATCCAGGGATGGAATTCAGGTTGTCAGGCTTGGTGGCAAGTGCCTTTACCTGCCGAGTCATTCGCTAGCCCCCTTGAGACTATTCTTTAAAGAGAGGGTGTCTTTCCTGTCTCCTGAGACTAGCTTACTTGGGAAAATGGATGATTTATATATCGTATGCTCTTAATTTTCATTTCCTGTCTTGGTGACCAATGTTCGTGTTATACTTTAGTTTGTTAGCTGACTTCGTTCAAGGGGTAAAAATGTCACCCTAGGACTGGGAACATGGCTCGGTCAGTAAGACTGCTTCCTGTACATGTGAGGCTCCGAGTCTGGATCCTCAGAACCCACAAAATAGCTGAAGCTCTTTCACTCCTGCAAGAAGATAGGAGGAAAGAGAAGGGACTTCCCAGAAGCTAGCGTGGCTCACACTGTGGAAAAATACCAAAGAGACCCGGTTTCAAATTAGGTGGAAGATGAGCACGGACGACAAGTTTGTGCTCTGACCTGCACACACTCCCTGTGACTCAAGGCAGGCACCTGCACACTCACTAAATAATAATAAAAATAAATTGTCACCACCAATAGCAGTGGTCCCTTAGCTGTGATGCTTCTAAGTAGCATGTATACTGTCGCTTAAAATGTTGTTAGCTAATAACCAGAACAAATATAAAAGTGGGACTAGAGATTAGATATTGTTAGTTCCCTAGAGATTAGAGCCTGCTGATTCCTTATTGACGAAGTTAACTCTTATGGGCCTGTGTTAGTAATAAAACCTGCATAGGAAAAATTATAACTGCACAGTGCCCTGATCTTCAGTGGTCCTTGTCTACAGACAGGAAGATGCTTTCAATTTCATATTGAAAGGAACTCTAATTTTAAATTATTTTTAATTTAAATATACCAAGATTTAAATGTTTTCTGCTACTTGCCTGTTAGACTTTGGATCATTTGGAGAGTTTAGACTATTCTTGGTATCTCTGTAGGTGGGGTTATGACACTGTAAATAAAATCCCAGAGATTATTTCTTACTGCTTTGAAAGAAAAAAGGGAGAAGGCAGAGAGGGGGTGCAGAGAGAAAAAAGGAGAAGGGGAGAGGGAGCGTAAAGGAAGCCTGGCCAACTTGGTCTGTCTAGCTGCTCTCAACGTCAACACTGAGTGTTAAAATAGCTGCAGGTAGATCTCTATCATCAGAGGGAGGTCTAGCCTCTGACCTTACACTCCCATTCTCCCTAGAATGAGCTCTCTATTCCTTCCTGTCCCAATTATCTCTATTTTTTTCTCCTCCGGGGACAGCAGCCATGGTGGCTTGACCCTTTTCCCTTTACTCAGACTCCTTCAGAGGAGAGCAGCCCTGCTCAGTCTGAAGATAAAGGTCCCTTCAGGTACCATGTAAATTTCTCACTTTGCTTTTGCAAGTCCCACCCAGGCAGAGAGTACATAGCCAGTCTGATTGCTTCTAAGATACCCTGTTTTTCGAGAAGGGTTGACGTGATGGCGATGGTTGCTTCCTATGTGTGCAGTTCCCATTTAAAGTGCTGCTGGGTGGTACCAAATGACTCTTCTTAGTATGTGATCGATTTCCATAGCAGTGGTCCTCCAGCTCATTTATTGTTCTGGGTTTTGTTTTTTTTTTTTTTTTTTTTTTTTTGTCTTTTTGGTTTGTTTTGTGGCCAAAGGGTGATCGTGGAGACAAAGGAGACTCTGGAGCTCTGGGACCACGGGTGAGTGTTTTCTTGTCTAAACTCAGATTCAAAGACATGTGCATGTGATTTTGTAAGCAACACCTGAACAGACAGTGCACACCAAAAGCATTAGTGGTATGGTATACTTGCCTGCATCCTTGCTATTCGTTTTGTCATCCAGGAGCAGGTACTGTACAGACTCTTTCCATACAACATGCTTTATGCTGGAACAAAAAGTAGAAATCCTTTAGCTATCCAGCTAATGAGACTTCCATTTTTCAGTTAAGACAATAGCCCATATATTTATACTCCTCAGGAAAGTCAGGGAATAGGATATGGGTCATGGAAGTTCTGCAGGAGATGCACTGGGTAGAATAAAAATCTAGACGTGTAGAGAGATGCGTGTGCTCTAGCAGTCTTGACTGGGAGTGTGATTTGTAGACTAGACTATCCTTTTTTGTTTTCCATTCCCTCTAATTTTGGATAAACTGGGACATATGAATAGCAGTCCTATGGGGAAGCCAAGCATCTCCTACAGAGCACTATTCAGCATTGCTCTATTCTTAAGGAATGAAGAAGCAACCTATGACGTATAGATGAGTAGAAGGGGGTTAGGAGTTATCTTAATAAATACAAAGACCGCCAATAATAATTTCCAAGATGCAGAGTTTAACTTGTGTGCTTTGGAATCAGTTTCACATCTACCATAGACAGAAGGTTAGTGCTGCTCCTTCTCCATTACAATATGAACAAAATTTAAATGCAATTATTATTCTGAAATGTACCTGTGTCTTAGTAAGGAAATAACAGTCAAGGGAGGGAGCCTCAAGCTACTCCACTTTTACAACCATCTTATATATTATTCTAACACCTTTGACTTTCTCTTGGATTGTTTTTGACCACAGGGTCCACCTGGGCAAAAGGGAGATCCAGGAGCCACTGAGATCATAGACTACAATGGCAACCTCCATGAGGCCTTACAGGCAAGTAACTATTCTCCACACACGGAGAATGACACACACAGATAAGTGTGTTGGTTTTCTGTTGCTGTGATAAAATACCAGGCCCAACCACAACTTATGAACCAGGCTATCTTAGCTTATGGTTCCAGAAGGCTAGAATTTATAATGGCATTAAGGCATGGCATCAGGCACAGGACGCTGAGAGCTCAGATCTTCTGTTGAAAACCTGAAGCAGAAAATAAACCAGAAATGGGGTGAGGCTCTGAATTCTCAAACCCTGCTGCCCCCAGGATGTGCTTCCTCCAGCTGTATCACCTGTGTTACCTCCCCAAATGTCACCACCAACTGGGGACTGAGTGTTCAAATACCGGAGCCTATGGGGGACATTCTCCTTCAAACCACCGCAACTGGCCCATGTAGCTCATCGCTGAATTCTCTGTCCACCACTTCCTTGAAGCACATCTACTCCCTCCGAAGCCCACCTGCCTCCTTCCCCAGAAATCTTTAATTTGTACCATTTTAAATTCCTGCTTTCGTTTCCTTTTTACTTTTAAATATTCCTAAACCTTGTCAAGTATAAGCATTGTGTTCATTTAGACAAATGTTTGCTTCCTTGCTCAGAGAGGTAATTTTACAAAGCTGAGCAGAGCTGAACTGAATCAGTTGGATCCAGATTTCATCCGTCTGGCTTACCAGACAAGTGACCTAGCCAATTCTTTTCACTTTTGTATACCTCTATTTCTCCATATTTGAAATGAAGATACGAGCTGGGAATACCTCATTGAGTTAATGGGAGCCAATTACTAAATATATGTCCTACACTTAGAAAGCCGCCTTGTGGTCTTCAGGGTGCTTCTGTGGCTACCATTCCATTTATCTCTTTTCACTCAGTGAAAAAAGCGTGGCTTGCTCTCCTGCCCTTGCTTCTTATTTGTCCTTTCTGTTTTATACATGTCGATCATACTGTCTACCACCAAGTAGTGACCCTCTGTAATGGTCATTGCCCTCAGCTTTCCTGTGACACTTCTACCAAATCGCCGTCCTTTCAAAAAAATCTTTTTGCCTTATCTGGCCTTCTGCTCTCAGTTCGTTCCTTTGTTTCCTCTAGTGAGGCTGTTCTCTTTCGGTATTCCATACACTTTATCCATCCTGACTTTGGCTAGCCTGAAGTCTTTGGTCTTTCCTTAGGTACAACAGTTATTCCTCTGTGTAGTAGCAAGCTGTTCCCTGTCCGTCCTGCCATTTCTGGGGCCTTGTTTATGTATGGCTCCAGCTATTTGGAAGAGCTTCTCCATGACCACATGTTTTCCTTACTGACTTGCACAGAGACACCCTGTTCTGCTGGGTACTTTTCCCACCTAGTACATGACTCATCTTTATCAACTAACTGCTAGAGGCTACTGATACCATGTGTCTTCTTCTTGCTCAAGACAGAAGGTTTAGATGCATCTTACAGCTGTTCTTGAAATCTGTCCTAGCAGGAGCTTAACATCCCTGCATACTCATCCTGTACATCCCCAAATATTGGTTCACAGGCTGTTTACTTCATATCTAACACCGGACCAATCCTGTGACCAATTCTGCCTCCCTGGTGTCTCCTTGCCCTTCTAATCTAACCTGTGAATGTCTCTAAGGCTGATTTTTTCCCACAAGCTGCCATTACTTTTATTATTATAATTTGCTAAAAATCTCTTCTTGAGTCCTTATTGCCTACTGGACCAAGACCAAACTCCCCCATCTGACATCATTTAAGGCTCTACTCTGCTATATTTTCTTCCAGGATATTTTTTCCCATTACATGGCCATTTTTATCATATCTCCACAAATCTCTTTTGCCTAAGTTCATTCATTGCTTTTCCTGTCTTTTATCCTTGAATCTGATCGTAAATTTAGTGCTGTCACCAGCTGGGTTCTTCCTCTAAGTCCATACAGTACAAGTCAGGGTCCAATATTGTGACATATGATTATTCTCTAATCACAGAATTGGTTTTGGTTTTTAAATACCATGCTCTACATTTCTTGGTGACAGAAAATATGTCCTATGTTTATATTGCTTGGGCTTGTAAATGTGCAGTGAGCAGTTAGTGATTGGATGAATGGTTATACTTTCTGTGGACAAGCCATTTCTTAGCTTAAAAACACACAGGATACCTTAACTACGTCCCTCTACTTTATACCTATTTTAATACTTCTATCCTCATGATTTTGCCAGTGTGGTATAATTTTCATAGTTTTATGTGGACTTCACTACCGCTGCTGGCTTTTTTTTATTTCCATGTTTCCTATCTGGACAGACATGGATTAGATATTATTTTCAGCCAACAGCCTGGTTTAGCATTCCTCATTAAAAGTGGCTTAAACATAAACAGTAACCTTGGGATTATTGTCAAATTCTTGAGCCAATTTTCTAAATGTTTCCCTTTCCCACTACAAGTTGATAATTTTATATGGAGAGACGGAGACAAAGAACAGGCAGGTTTGTTTTTTTTTTATTTTGTTTGTTTTGTTTTTGTGTTTGTTTTTGTCGTTGTTGGACCTACAATGTTTTCAACATTCTTACTTAGTAAAATAGTGAATACTCTTAAACTTTCTTAGCAATATTATTCGTTTCTCTTAAGCTACTTCCAACTGCCTCATAGGCCTCGCCTCCTCCTTTAAGTTGTGTTCCAGTTACTTCCTGTGTTCTGTAGAGTACCTGACCCCCCCTCAAAGAAAAAAAATAATCTTAAAGGGAAACTTTCAGATTATAGTTCCTATGGGATGGAGTCTATCATGGTAGAACAGACGTGGTGAGAGACAGTGGAGGAGTGGAAGCAAGAGAAGAAAGATAGCTGTTCACATTGTGTTCACACTCAGGAAGCAGAGAGGGGTGGCTGAGGGTATGGGGTGAGGCTCTAAACCCTCAAGGCCCACCGCCAGTCATACTTCTTTCAGGAAGGCTCTACCTCCTAAAGGTTCTGTAGCCTTCCCAAGCAGCACCACAAACGTGGGGACCAAGCGTTCAAATACATGAGCCCACAGGGGGACACTGCTCCTCCAAATCATCCCAAGAGGCATCCACAGCTCTACTCTTCCAAGAAATCCTCCAGTTCTACTGGCATGGATTGAAGTGTTTTTAAAGCATTCTTTGCATGAGTGGGCATATGGGCTAAGCTTATACCGAAGTGGACATTGCTAGCTCATCCTTCCCTCCCCCACATATGAGATGGGTCATTTTAGGGAAATCACTGTACCTATGCTTCACTGACCTTGTCTGCAAAATGGAGTCGATGTTTTTGTAAGAGCTCAGGAAATACAGAGAGTTATCCTGAGGGTAGTTTTTAAGAGCTCCTAAACAGTTTTTACTAAAGTTCCCAAAAGCACTGTACTTTTTGGAAAATAAATCTGACAGCTGTTTCTTAAAATGAAAAGATACACACTCCCAGCGTCCCTTTCTCATCTCAAGTTCTGTATGACTGTAAAGCGTATGCAGTCTGTTTCTGTCACAGTAATGATTTTATACTGTCTCCCAACCTAATGATGTATTATTGTTGGGGAAGCCATATGCTGTGTTTATAAAGAGCTTAGAGTCATTTTCAGTTGAAGGCTCTTTGTTTATCTTCCTAACAAAGTACTCTAGTGGATTAAGGGTCTCTAATAAAATCAATCAAGTCAGGGCATTAGAG
>JADRCD010221946.1:0-30547 GCA_019843815.1 Montemys delectorum | reverse complement strand
GGTATGGAGAGGGGGGAGGCAACAGGGGTTTTTTCTTGTTGTTTTTGTTTGTTTGTTTGTTTTTTGGAGAGGAAACTGGGAAAGGAGAAATTTACATGTAAATAAAGAAAATATCTAATAAAAAAATAAATAAATTTTCATTCAAAAAGTCAAGTAAGAATAAAAGTAATCCTACAGGGAAAAAGAAACTTCTTAAATTTATCAAATGGGTATTCTGTAGAAGAGTGGGGATATCACCTTAAACAGAAAAGGTACCAGTCTTCAAGGAATTCTGACAGTGAGAATTCCTCCAGAATAAAGTACTTTGGCCTCACTCTCCTATTGCCACTTGGCTGGAGAGTCTTGTTCTGTTCAGAGGCAAGTCTTGAATAGGCAAAGCACATCACTGCTAGCCAGCTACTCTGAGAGTTAGGGAACTGAAGCCCAGCACTCATCAGTTAATGCTAACAACTCTGTCAACCACCATTGGTGAGTTTTTAGAGCCCTTCCTGCTACCAGGCCAGTCATCTCTTGCTCTTCTTCAGCAGTCCTGGCTTTTCTCTTCTGCGTTTCTGTTTACCTCTCCATAGAATCTTGTCTCCTCTGCTCTTTTATCTCTATGAAGGTCTTACCTTTCTACTACATAGTACAGCCTTCAGTCATATTCTTTGCTCCTGGCCACTCTGAAACTCTTCAGTTAACTTTTAGCTGTTTGGTGAGCCAGGGCCTAGTAATCCAAAGAGTTGGAGTTGTCTGGTCTTCCTATTACCAATGCAGCCCACTCTATCCATGATAAAGACAAGTAGGTAATTGTGTTCACAGAAACTTTATTGGAACCCAACATCAGGGGAGAGAGGGCATAAGTGGGAGTTCTCCTACCTTTCATAAGTCAAGAAACTTAATTTTCCAAGATTTCAAAATTAAAAAAAAAAAAGAAATGCTGCAATAGGCCTTTACTTCCCAATCTTATATGTATAACCATCCTTCAGGAAGTTGATTCCAATAGTAGGATATGTGAATTGACCATGATAATCTTCATAGGCAACTCTGACCTCAGATTCTTGTTATTATTCTTGGTTTTCCTCTGAGTACTAACACTCATAGTTTTTCAGATTGATTTAGTCCAGAAGAATTTCTATCAATGTGAAATCTACAAATTATCCTTTCTCCAACACAGAAAGAAAGTTGGCATGTATTTATATACTTGTATCTCTCAAACAGGCTTAGTAATTCCACGAAAATTTTAAATATTAATTTGATGTTTGTTTTCCTTTTTCTGTTAACTTATACATTTATTTGGCTTACAAGTTTCATCAAAAACTTGTACTAAGTTCTCACTCCTTTAAGAAACATTATTTTGGTAGAGCAGAGCTATGTAATTTGTCTCTTATATTCCCTACCGAAGGTTGAATTTTCCATATGATTTTATTATATATAAAATGATATTGCCAGTGTTACTTTTACATTTTTCAAAGAAAGTATTACATAGACAGTTTGTATATAACATAACATCTAGAAATTTCAGTAAAAAAAACAAATTTCTTTATCTGATTCCAGCAGTTATTAAATTGAATATTAGTGCACTCAAGTATTTCTTTGACCAAAGATAAGGGTAGAGGGGGATGGACATAGAAACATGGTGTTTATATTTTACCATGACTATGAAAATGAGGATCAGAAAGTATTTACTATGTAAAAAGGAAACATACATAACTTTGAAAACATCTTAGTACAGATTTCAGAAAAGCAACTGCAAAAAAACTGACCTCAAAAATGCTTGGAAGAGATACAGAGTGACACCTGCAATAAACTTGTTCTGTTGTTGACTTATTAGTATTAATTTCCCATGCCATGTAGTTACTATCAGCCATTGCCTGGCTGTTGTAAGCCTGAACTCAGAGGCTGTCATTATCAGCACAACACC
The DNA here is from genome assembly GCA_019843815.1 of Montemys delectorum. NCBI lineage: Eukaryota > Metazoa > Chordata > Mammalia > Rodentia > Muridae > Montemys > Montemys delectorum. The sequence continues at coordinate 28,644 of JADRCD010221946.1, read as the reverse complement.
TGTAGAGATTGTATTTATCACCATCCTGCCACAGTCTGGAGAGGGACTCATCACTCCCTGGGTGTCTATAAGTTAATGGTTCCCAAGAAAGAAAGAAACATTGTTTTCAAGGCTATAGACAACAAAATATCCTCTTATTTATGGTCCTGTGCATGGGTCTTGAGAAAGTTACTGGGTCACACATACTGGAATTAATTGGGGTAAATGAGAAGAGGAGAAGGCCAAGGGAGAGTAATGGGAATGAACACTGTCAAAATATATTACATACATATATAAAATCATCCTAATAAAAACCATTATTTTGTATAAGTATTAGATGCTAATAAAATAAACATTTTAAAAAGTAAGTAAATCTAAATAGACCTGTCAATCACCTGGACAGGAGAACTCCTCAGAAAAGCTGGTCTGTCCAAAGACTTACTAATATAGTATAAAAACTATATCAACTTGGTCTGCTGGCTACTGTTTACTTTCATCCTATGAGTATTGCTCCTTCAAGTGGTCCCCTTGGCTATTATTGACTTTGATCCACAAAAGTGTCTATTCTGTATAAACATTGTTTGTATTCTACACACACATACACACAGAAACACACACACATGCACACATATATATACACATTCACATACACACACTTCAAATAAGTAAAAACTAGGTAGACCAGATGGTTGAAATAGTTCAGCCTAGGTGTTTTTGTGTGCACATCTAAAGATTTGAAACACCCAGATGCCTCTGAGTGAAATCCCCAGATGCCACATGTTAGTAGGGGAGAATGGACTTCCTAGAGTTATTCTCTCACATCTATATTCACATAGTCACACACATACACACACACACACACACACACACACTCACAAATAAAAATGGAAGCTAAACATTGAGCTAATTAATGCATTTTTTAAACCACAGTAAAGTGAACAAGCATTAATTTTCAGTGTAACTGAAATGAAAACAAAGAATATGCTTACATGTAGAAGTAGCCCAAAGGCTACATCTCTCTATTGGCATTCCTGACTTCCACTGTTTGTTGCCATGCCAACATCATCTGTCACATTCAATTCATATTTTGCTTGTATTGAATTTCTAGTTTACAAATAGCTTTTAATTCTATAACTATATAAACACTTTAATAACTAGAAATTCTTGATATTACATTCTCTTATTATAACTATGGACAAAAATATCTATATTATCCGATGATGTCAAAATTTGAACATATTTTCAATAGAATTAAATGAGAAAAGAATGAATCTTTCAAATACTTAGCAACACAACCTGACTGGAACCTACTGAAATTCAGGCTCATGGTACATAATCCACTTTTGTAAAGTTATTAATCCAAAAAGGGCATCACATAGCAAATCATATATGAAGTAATTATTATACATTTCTATTAACTTCTACAACCCTAAGCCCCAAATAGTCACAGACCAGTTTAATAGTCTATTGAATGAAAAGTATATCATAGCCAAAGAGGCTTTATTTTAGATCAAAAGCTCACTTTCATTTCCTTTTGAAAGCAACAGTTGACTTTTCTGGAGGCCACATGATATGTAATATCAATGCAACACTGTTGTCTTATGAAACTTGTTCTTGTAGTTTTATTTGTATTTTAACATTTTTGGTTTTAATTCTTAAAAAGTCAAATACTAATGAGTATAAGAAAACAAAAGTTAGACCCTGTATATTTCTCCTTCTCTATAAAAGTCAGTCCAAAATGTATCAAAAACCTCAAAGCCCACTTTCAGTAACTCACCCCATCTAACAAGGCCACACCTCCTAATCCTAATAAGTATTAAAATATATAAGCTTATGGAGGCCATTCCTATTTGAACTACCTCCCACAGCTAGTTGAGTTCACTATTCTTCCATGTGCTTTTTGGTCACTTGTATTTCAATTTTTAGGTATTATTTATTTCATTAGTTCATGTATCTATTGTATTATGCAATTTTCAATATCCTACTTTGTAAACTACGCCTCTTCTTAGGTTTTGTATTTTCATTGACAGATTCCCAGATGACATTTTGCTTCTGAGTGTGATGGCCACTTTTTTTCTTAGCTTTTTACCCAACATGCTTTTTATTTTATCAAAGAGTTTTTAATGATGTAATAGCTACTGTATATTCTTACACTTTTTTCTGTGATATTCTTGGCTTTGTTTTTATTATTATTGATATTGTTATTATTATTATTGTTGTTGTTGTTTTTGTTATGAAAGTTCTGGGGAATGATATTGATGTACTTTTTTAAAATGACCTTTGACCAGAATTTCTTCAATTTTTACCTCATTATTACACTAGAGTTAAATGTTTTGAGAACAAAGACCACAGATATAGTTTCATTTTTTGTCACATACCAATGATATATACATGTCAATATGAATTATCATATTTAATGTTAACTGTAGTCATCTGACTGTGAAGCATCTCTCAGGTTTTCCCAATGCAAAGCTACTCTCCTAGTCTTACCTATATTTGAACATAGTGCCCCGGAGGTGGATGTTATTATGCATAGCTAGCATATAACAGCTCTTTCACCTTGAAAGTAGAACATACACATAAATTGTTTGGAATTCTTATAGCAAATTTATGTTTGTTCCTGTATAGGTACCTAATTGTTAATTCACATCATTATGGCTCATAGATATTTGTTTCATATGGTAGGCTATAACTTACTATTTTATATCTTTATTGCTCAACCTCCTACAATTTTGGCCATTGAGAAAATTCTATGTGCGATTGAGATATTTCCATTAAGCTTTGTGGAATGCTCAAGGGAACACATGGGTTACTTATTATTTTCATTAATTAAAAGATGCTGTGGGCACAAGATCAAAGGTGAGGAGGACACAACATCTCTCCTAATACTGGGATTAACTGGGACCAAGCACACAGGAACTCCGACAGCCCAGTGGCTCGTGTTCTTTCTGGTCCCACAACACCCACAGGAAGCCCCACTCCCAGGGACTCTAAAATGCACAGGATCAGAGGTGAGGAGGACACAACACCTGTCCTAATATCGGGAGTAACTGGGACCAACAGGACCCAGGCACACAAGAACTCTGCCAACCCAGTGGCTGGGATTGCTTCCAGTCTGTCTGGGCCAGCCTGTGCCCTGAGTAGATCTTGGGTGCAAACTCTGCAGTCATTCCCAAAACACCCAGAGGAGCTCCACTCCCAGGTGCTCTAACAAGCCCAAGGTCACAGGATCACAGAGACAGCTTGACTCTGAGGAGTTCTACTACAACCAGGAACACAGGAAGGACAGGCTCCAGTCAGTTTTAGCAAAGGCAGGTAGCAGTAGAGATAACCAGATGATGCGGGGCAAGCATAGGAATATAAGCAACACAAACCAAGGTTACTTGGCATCATCAGAACCCAATACTCCAATTATTGCAAGTCCTGGACACACCACCACACTGGAAAAGCAAGATTCAGACATAAAATCACTTCTCATGATGATGATACAGGACTTTAAGAAAGACATAAATAGCACCCTCAAGAAATACAGGAGAACACAGGTAAACAGCTAGAAGCCCTTCAAGAGGAAACACAAAATCCCTTAAAGAACTACAGGAAAACACAATCAAACAAGTGAAGGAAATGAGCAAAACCATCCAGAATCTAAAAATGGAAATAGAAACAATAAAGAAATCAGAAAGAGAGGCGACACTAGCCATACAAAACCTAGGAAAGAAATCAGGAGTCATAGATGCAAGCATCACCAACAGAATACAAGAGATAGAAGAGAGAATCTCAGGGGCAGAAGACACCATAGAAAACATTGACACAACAGTCAAAGAAAATGCAAAAAGCAAAAAGCTCCTAACCCAAAACATCCAGAAAATCTAGGATGCAATGAGAAGACCAAAACTAAGGATAATAGGTATAGAAGAGAATGAAGACTCCCAAGGTAATGGGCCAGTAAATATCTTCAACAAACTTATGGAAGAAAACTTCCTTAACCTAAAGAAAGAGATGCCCATGAACATACAAGAAGCCTATAGAACTCCAAGTAGACTGGACCAGAAAAGAAATTCCTCCTGTCAATAATAATAAAAACACCAAATGCACTAAACAAAGAAGGAATTTTAAAATTTTTAAAAGGGAAAAAGGTCAAGTAACATATAAAGGCAGGCCTATCAGAATTATACCAGACTTCTCACCAGAGACTATGAAAGCTAGAAGATCCTGGGCCAATGCCCTGGCTACTATACCCAGCAAAACTCTCAATTACCTTAGATGGAGAAAACAAGATATTCCATGACAAAACAAAATTCACACAATATCTTTCCACAAATCCAGCCCTACAAAGGATAATAGATGGGAAATATCAACATAAGGAGCAAAACTACACCCTAGAAGAAGCAAGAAAGTAATTTTTCAACAAATCCACACAAACCTAATTCTACCTCTTACAACAAGAATAGGAAGTAACAATTACTTTTTCTTAATATCTTAATATGAAAATTAATATTACTTACATATCCTAATTGATTGAAATCCAAAATTATGAGGAATTAGAACTTTATTGACTGTCATCCAATGGTCTCTCTAATTTGATAATTGGAGAAATAGGTCCAATATTGTACAATCAATATACACTTTCAGCTTACATGTTCATCACAGTGTCTTGCTGTGTACAACATAATGATCTTGAGATCTTGCTTCTCCTATTTCAGCCTCTCTATTAGTAGTATTGCTTATTTCATGTTTTCACACTATACTATAGTTTTCAGAACAGCTTACATATTTTAAAAGTATTTATATACCCAAAAGAAATGTAGACAATTAAGTTGGGAGGGCGGTTGTAAAAGAACAACAAAGAGTGAGACTGAATGCTTTGCTTGACGTTTGTAACTCTTGTATCAAGTTACCACAGTAAGAGACAAGACTTTAAGCTCTACTAAATACAAAACAAACAAACAAAAACACTTTATATATTTATGTTCATTTAAGAAAATAGTAGTATTGATGTATTATTTTGAAATATACAGTTAATACATTTGGAGTTATTTAAAATTTATATTGAGGAAAACGTATGTATTTTCAGTATTGCTGCAGACAAGCATATCATAAGACTGTTAAATTGATTGTTGTTTTATATCAAACAACTTTTATAATACTCATTTTTATTGTTATAATATTTTATAAATTTTAAAGAATATGACAAAAAAGATATTGTAGGTATTGAAGGGGGTCTCTGGGAGGATTTGGGGTACAAAAGGGAAACAAGAATGTAATTTAATTCTATTTACTTAAAATATGTTTTTAAATGTTAACAAATTCAGATAAATTGAAATCATGTAACTTATCATAATGCAATCAAACTTAAAAAACTTAAAAAAAAAAAGATGTTGTGGTCTCACCTTATATACTTCTTGCTTGGATCTTAAAATCAGCTATGTGCTTAAAAATCCTGGTCCCTTTCTAGACAACAGTACTGAAAACTAAGATCTGCTTATTAAATATTTAATAATTTTACGACCATGATAGAAACCTAAGACTAAAAGTTTTCAAGTACATAACAAGTACAAATTCACCATCTCCTCAAGCCTTGTGAATATTTTCACAGGTACAGTATCATTTCCTTCACCCAGCAACAGTTTGAGCAACAGTCATCTCTATTTTAGAGATAAGAACATTGAGTCTAAGATTAGTTAATTAAGTATAACATTCTTAACAATGTGGTTCAATCATGTTCAGTTCTGTTTGGTGATATTCTCCTTTACTTTTTCCTGCCATGAGAACAAACAATTACTAGAGACTAAGCTTTTGGCCCATGCCACAGGCCTGGGAGTTGCTTACTGTTTTTTTGTTTTGTATTGTTTTGTTTTGTTTGTGGGTTTTTGTTTGTTTGTTTGTTTTTGTTTTTTGTTTTTTATGCCAGAGAGTCTCACAGAGTCAAAATGCTGTGTGGGATTTAGTCAGTGCCCTGGCTAGAAGCCAGTCAGTTTTTGCCAGTGCTAACGTGGTCTATACAAAAACCCCTCTAGAGCTGAAGCAACCAGGAGAACCATTAATTGACAAAATAACCAAAATGTTTCCTCTGCCTTTCTCTGCCTCTACTACCCTCTTATCTCCCATTCCCAGACATCTCTCCCTGCAAAAGGTATTTAACCTCAGGCCTACCCTGAAAAAGTGGAGTAAGGCTTCGCTCATCATAACTCTTAGGTGTGAAAATAAATGCCTTAAAACTTCTCATCGGGATTTGTCTGTGCTGGAGCAATGGAGCAGGTCTTCCGCTAAAGAGCTGTGTCCAGCCTCCTGCAGAAAGCCTTTCTGTGCTCTCAGCCACAGCTTCCACCAAGCCAAGCCACCCACTGAGACTCTCCTCCTTGCAGCATCCAGTGATGTCTGTGATTCCCAAGAGTTTGAGAACCTGTAGTCCTCAGCCTCTTTGCAGGCCTGGAGAGCCCAGAGCCACCTCTTCCACGAAACCCAGCAGTATCTGTGGTGCCAGAGAATCTGAGCCAACTCTCTCTGGCAGCCTGCCGGCCTGGAGTCAGGTCCTGCTGCTTCTCACAGCTAGAAGTCCATATGGTGGCAGCACGAGGTGAGCACAGTCAAACTTCCCAAGTCCACCTCCATGAGCAGCCCCAGCCCTGTGGTAGGCTGGACTCAGGACACCATCTTAACCCACAGACAGCTATATTAAGTAGGAATTTAAAGCAGTTTCTAGGTGTTTATTGCTACTATATAGGCATACTCTTTGTTTTTGCTTGGTTGTCTTGCATATAAAAAAGAACTATGATAGTGCTATTGTTTTATCCAGTCAATGGGGGACTTGAATAAATCAAAAGAAATTGCAAAGGGGAACTTCTATAATATGAGAGCCTTAATCTGTGTGATGGTTTGCATATGCTCAGCCCAGGGAGTCCCTGTTGGAGTAGGTGTGGCCTTGTTGGAGTATGAGACTATGATGAGTCTTAGCTACTGAGTGAACAATGTGCAGATGGGGATTGTTGAAAAAGCAAGAGAAATTTATTATTCCAGTGTACTGGTGGTGTCTTGCACCCAGAGGAGAAGCGACGACCCCAGGCAGCATGTTCAGACAGTTTTTATACAGTTTCCAGGGGCAGAATAAAGCAAAAGCAACTAGGCACAATACGATAGGTGGAATAGTGTGACCTTTAAACTGATTGGTACTTAGGAAATGAAGTAGTAAGAACTTCAATTGTCTGTGGAAGGCCAATGGTCAGTCTCCCCTGTGGTCTTTCTGAGGAATGCAATTAGCCTTTCCCTTCTAGATCATCAGAGGGTGCCTACAAGCTCCATGACCTTTCTCTTCCAGGAGGGAAGGGGTGCCTGGTGGAATTTTCCAAAAGTCCTGAGCTGACCTTTTCAGGAGTAGGTGTGTCACTGTGAGTGTGAGCTTTCAGATCCTCATCCTAGCTGCCTGGAAGGCAATATTCTGCTAGCAGCCTTCAGATGAAGATGTAGAACTCTCAGCTCCTCCTGCACCATGCCTGCCTAGATACCACCATGTTCCCACCTTAATGATAATGGACTGACCCTCTGAACCTGTAAGGCAGCCCCAATTAAATGTTGCTCTTTATAAGAGTTGACTTGATCATGACATCTGTTCACAGCAGTAGAACCCTAACTAAAACAATCTGTGTCATTGAGTTTTCCTTTTTTTTTTTTTTTTTTGAGTTTTCCTTATTTTTATTCAAATCAATACAGCATCTCAATTGCTGGGCCAGCACCCTTGTCCCTTCTAGCTCTCTGGCCTTCCAATTCAAATGGGAACATATATAATTAGTTTTCTTGTGTTTTCAGATTGCTAGCAGGGACATAGGCTCTTTTTCTCTGGGATCCTCTCTACTCCACTAGGCACTTACAACACTTCAGTGGATCCTGTTCATCGGTCCAGAAGGCAAGGTTAAATAGTCCATGTAGGAAGAGCACAACTTTGCAGTTTTGGATAGAATTACACACTACCTTTCCTACCCACACCACTATTAAGAACAGTGACTTAACCATGACAAAGCAGTACAGCATGAGTCCAGAAAGAGTAGAAAATGTAGATTTTGGTGAATAGAGTGATCTGTAGAATCTGTAAGGCTGAATGATACCTTTTCTGACTGTATAGGTACAAATAGACAAAGTCAAAATATTGGGACATAAGTTGAACTATCTAGGTTTGTGAACTGATTTCGCATATGACACCTGTTAGAATTATGTCTGAGTATATGTAAAAGGTGTAATGTGTAATTATGCTAACTAGTAGAAAGCAAGTCAAAACATTAGTAACAGTCCAACTTACTGGAAAAGAGTATTTATCAGTTGGTTTTATCTTGAATGCCATTTTTAATTTATGCTTTTTTTCTTCTGGAGCTACCTATGCCAGTATGGATTAAAGAGTCTCTCAGCAAAGTCCCATATTAACGCTTAACTTTTAATATAAGAAAGAAGATAAAAAACATAGTTAAAACAAAATAGAAATCTTATTTGAGAAATACTTCAATTCTGTTGAATATCCTCAAAGTAGAAATGCTTAATTTTAAGATAAAAATACAATCCCTTTAAAAATTAATTATAAGGATTCTTATCCATTTGGAAACTACTGTGAAGCAACAGGAAATTTTAAATTTACTTTTACAATTTCCATTTATTGTTATTATATTTACATATGATGAGCATGTGTCCAGGTGCACATGTGCCACAGAGCATATTGTGAATGTCAGGATGCTCTTGTTTCTTTCCATCTTCACTTCTCCTGATCTAACTCACACTATGCTTGCACAAAGGATGCTTTTAGCCAGGGCTGAACCATTTTACTAGTCTGGTATTTGTAATATTAAATATATATGGGGAATCAATTTGAAAATTATAAGCACATCATAGTATTACATTTTGATCAGCCTTACTATAACAGCTTGGTGTTGCACAGCATTTGCTCCAAGAAAAGTAACAGAAGTGTCAGGAATTTAAGGGAAAGTACATAAAAATATTAATGAATGCAAAATTACATCTTGAGCTGTCTGCATATATTCAGTTCCCTAATATTTGAATACTCTTTTTTTCTAATGTTAGTTAATTAGGTGATCTAATAATCACTACTAACCCAAGGTCCATTCAACCAAACATTTCTCAAGTTTAAATATACAGGATATTCTTTTAAATAGTAAGAATGAACTCTCATATGGATACTATTAATAGATAAAGATGATTAAAACTTTAACTGACGTGAAAGAGGATTACTTGTTGCTGGCAAATTGAGGTCCATGCATGGTATATAAATCTTGTACTCACAGATTCTACTCAGTTTTCTTTCTTCCTTCTTTTTCCTTATTTTGTTTGGTTGTTTCATTTTATTGAAAATAGCTTCCCCCCCCCCGTACACTATATCCTGATTACAATTTCTCCTCCTTCCGCTCTTTCTAGTTCTTCCCTCCACTTCCTCTCCCCTCCAGATACACTCCCTTTAGAGAAGTACAGGCTTCTAAGAGATACCAACCAAACATGTCAAAATAAAAATAAGATAAAGCAAAATCGTCATATGGAGGCTGGACAAGAGAACTCAACAGAGGAGAACACAAAAATCAGACACCCAGTCATTCCCACACTTGGGAGTCCCATAAAAATACTAAGCTGAAAGCTACAACACATACACAGAGGATGCAATGCAGACCTCGGTGCTTGCTGCTTCAGTCTTGGTGAACTCATATGGACCTTGTTCAGGTGATTCAGTGGGCTTCTGTCTCCTGGTGCCTTTTATTCCCTCTGAATCCTATAGGCACTCAGCATCCTCTTTAGGAGGTTCCCTGAACTCTAAGGGGTGAGATTTAATGGAGAAATCCCCTTTAGAGCTGTGTTTTCCAAGGACACTATTTCTGTACACTGTCTGGCTGTGGGATCCTGAGTTTGTTCCTGTCTGCTGCAGGAGGAAACTGCTCACTTATTTCTTGGATTGCTTTTTTCTACTAACTTGTAGAAGTTGTTCATATATATCTGATATTGCATTTTCCCTCCCATGTGCATAAAGTAGATCCCACCCTGTCATTCTGCTTTAAGCAACATCATCTGCAATACAGAAACTTTGTCTCAAGTCTTGAATATGCTCTTGAAAAACTGCTGTAAAATTTAACATCACTGCTGTTCCCATTCAGATACTGAAATAATGAGTACATTCTTGTGAAACAATATAACAAATACTGGTTCATCTAGGACCACTTTCAGTATAATTATAATAAATATATACTTAAATTTACAACAAATAAATACATCAATGTTTTATAGGACATTCCCTTTCTTTCAATTTTAAATGGTTTTTCAGAAATGAACAATTTACTATCAAACAAAATATTTAGAGTTCTATTCAAATGTGATATATATGTATATATTTCTGTTGCATACTGAGATATAATATATTTAGAGTCAATATTATTGGAGTCATGTACTTAGTGACAAAATGATAAAGATGGTTTTAAAAAGTTAATGTGTCACACAAAATCAATATATAAATTATTCCATAAATGCTATTGCACAGTGATGTAATCATCTTCCCAGGAAGCCACTGCCAATCAAAATATCTTCTTGAAAATTCTAAAACTACAGAATTATATATCTGGTTTTTCTAAAAGATTAGGCAGCTACCTTATTTCAGTTTTTAGAACATATAAAATGAATTATAAATTTAAAAAATTATAAAGTGAATAATCACTAATTTTTCATGAGTGTTTTTGTAAATGCCCCCAGAGACTATTTCTTCCCTAGAAAACTGACAAAATTTCATTTCTTTAGAATTGTAAATTATTGAAAGAACTGTTGGTGTTTCAAAATATAATGTTATTTGCTTCTCTGTAGAGAAAAGCTAAAAATTAGGATCCTAACAAAAATGAGAATTGGATTCCTTGCAATAAATGAAATTGAAACAACACATTTATTTTTAGAAGTATTTGTTTTTATTAAGAAAACCATGTGTCACTTAAAAAGGAGTCATAATTTTTGTTTTTCTCTTTAAATATTGAATTGTTGACTAACTTAAAATATTTTAAATGTATTTTATTTTTTAAATTGAATATTTCCTTTTTTTACACTTCAAATAATATTCCCTTTCCTGGTTTCCACTCAGCAGCCCCCTATCCTATACCCCCATACCCCGATTCTATAAGGGTACTCCCCAATTCCCACCATACCACCCTAGCATTCCTCTACAATGGGGCATCAAGCTTTCACAGGACGAAGGACCTCCCTTCCCATTGCCAGATAAGACCCCTCCAGATCCTTCAATCCTTCCTCTAACTCCTCCATTGAGGTCCCTGTGCTCAGACCAATGGCTGGCTATAAGCCTCTGCATCTGTATTTGCCAGGAGACAGCTCTATCAGACTGCTGTCAGCAAGAACTTCTTGCCATCAGCAATAGTGTCTGGGTTTAGTGTCTGCATATGGAATAGATCCCCAAATAGGGCAGTCTCTGGATGGCCTTTCCTTCAGTCTGTGATCTACTCTTTATGCCTACATTTCCTTTAGACAGGAGCAATTCTGGATTAAAATTTTGGAGATAGGTCCGTAGCCCCATCCCTCAACCTGGAGGGCCATGCCTAACCTCGAGATATATTTCCAACAAGTTCTCTCTCCCCTTTGTGGGGTATTTCAGCTAATGTCATCCCCATGGGGTCCTGGGAGACTCTCTTTCCTGGCATCTGAGACTTTCTGATTGCTACCCCAGTTCTCCATTCCTCATTGCTTACACACCTCTTTTCAATTTCCTGGCCCTCTGAATATCTCCTCTATCTCCTCCCATACCTGATTCTGCCCCTGTTTTTCCTCTCCCCATTCTTCTTTTCCTCTCAAATCCCTCCCACCTTCTACATCCCTTGATTATTTTGTTCACCCTTCTACGTAGGACTGAAGCATCCACTCTTTGGTCTTCCTTCTTCTTGAGATTTATGTGGTCCATGAATTCTATCATGGGTATTCCATGCTCTTTGCCTAACATCCACTTATCAGTGAGTACATCCCATGTGTGTTCTTTTGTGACTGAGTTACCTCACTCAGGGTGACATTTTCTAGATCCATCCATTTCCCTAAGAATTTCATGAAATCATAGTTTTTAATAGCTGAATAGTACTCCATTGTGTAGATGGACCACATTTTCTGTATCCATTCCTCTGTTGAAGGACATCTGGATTGTTTCCAGCTTCTGGCTATTATAAATAAGGCTGCTGTGAACATAGTGGATTATGTGTCCTTATTACATGCTGGACCATCTTCTGGGTATATGCCCAGGGGTGGTATAGCTGGGTATGTGGAGGTCCTTGATCCACTTGGACTTGAGCTTTGTACAAGGAGATAAGAATGGATTGATTTGCATTCTTCTACATGTTGACCACCAGTTGAACCAGTACCATTTGCTGAAAATGCTGTCTTTTTTCCACTTGACAGTTTTAGCACCTTTGTCAAAGATCAAGTGCTCATCTGTATGTGGGGTCAATTCTGGGTCTTTAATTCTATTCCATTGATATATCTACCTGTCACTGTACCAATACCATGCAGATTTACTTATTTATTTATTCATTCATTCATTCATTCATTCATTCATTCATTCATTCTAAACTCCAGATTTTATTCCCCTCCAGTCCACCCCCCTGACAGTTCTACTCTTCCTCCCCACCCCCTGTTTCCACAAGGATGTCCTCACCCCCAACCCCCAACCTCTACCCCACCAGACCTCTAAACTCCCTGGGGCCTCCAGTCTCTTGAGGGTTAGGTGCATCCTCTCTGACTAAACCCAGACCTAGAAATCCTCTACTGTATGTGACTATTGTGAGGGGTGTCATTTCCCTAATTTCTTTCTCAGCCTGTTTATCCTTTGTGCAGAGGAAGGCCACTGACTTGTTTGAGTTAATTTTATATCCATTCACTTTGCTGAAGTTGTTTATCAGGTTTGGGAGTTCTCTGGTGGAATTTTTAGGGTCACTAAAGTATACTATCCTATCATCTGCAAAATAGTGATGTTTTGACTTTTCCTTTCCAATTTGTATTCCCTTGATCTCCTTTTGTTGTCTAATTGCTCTAACTAGAACTTCAAGTACTATATTGAGTAGATAGGGAGATAGTGGGCAGCCTTGTCTGGTTCCTGATTTTAGTGGGATTAAATCAAGTTTATCTCCATTTAGTTCGATGTTGGCTACTGGTTTGCTGTATGTTTACTATGTTGAAGTATGGGTTTTAAATTCCTAATCTTTCCAAGACTTTTACCATGAAGGGATGTTGAATTTTGTCAAATGCTTTTTCAGCATCTAATGAAATGATCATATGGTTTTTAGTTTGAGTTTGTTCATTTAGTGGATTATGTTGACAGATTTCATTATATTGAACCATCACTTCATTCATGGGCTTAAGCCTACTTGATCATGATGATGTGTTCTTGGATTCAGTTTGTGAGAATTTTATTAAGTATTTTTGCATCAACATTTATAAGGGAAATTGGTCTGTAGTTCTCTTTCTTTGTTGGGTCTTTGTGTGGTTTTGGTATTAGCCTAACTGTGGCTTCGTAGAACGAATTGGTTAGTGTTTCTTCTGTTTTTGTTTTGTGGAATAGTTTGAAGAGTACTGGTATTATATCACTTTGAAGGTCTGAAAGAATTCTGCACTAAACCCATCTGGTCCTGGGCTTTTTGGTTGAAGGACTTTTAATGACAACTTCTATTTCTTTAAGGGTTATGGGACAGTTTAGATGGTTTATCTGATCCTGGTTTAACTTTGATACCTGGTATCTGTCTAGAAAATTGTCCATCTCATCTAGATTTTCCAGTTTTGTTGAGCATAGGCTTTTGTAGTAGGATCTGACTTTTTGTTAATATCTTCAATTTCTGTTGTTATATCTACATTTTCATTTCGTATTTTGTTAATTTAGATACTGTCTCTGCCTTCTGGTTAGTCTGGCTAAGGGATTATCTATCTTGTTGATTTTCTCAAAGAAACTGCTCCTGGTTTTGTTGATACTTTGTATAGTTCTTATTGTTTCTTCTTGATTGATTTCAGCTCTGAGTTTGATTATTTCCTGCTGTCTACTCTTCTTGGTGTAGTTGCTTCTTTTTGTTCTAGAAATTTTATATGTGCTGTCAAGCTGCTAGTGTAAGCTCTCTCCAGTTTCTTTTTGGAGGTACTCAGAGCTATGAGTTTTCCTCTTTTCATTGTGTCCTATAAGTTTGGGTATATTATGCCTTTATTTTCATTGAATTTTTAAAAGTCTTAATTTCTTTCTTTATTTCTTCCTTGACCAGTTATTATTGAGGAAAGCATTGTTGAGCTTCCAGCTCCCATGTGTATGTGAGCTTCTGTTTTTTGTATTGATACTAAAGACCAGCCTTAGTCCTTGGTAATTTGATAATATGCATGGAATTCTTTCAATCTTGTATCTGTTGAGGCATGCTTTGTGTCCAATTATATGGTTAACATTGGAAAAGGTACCATGAGGTGCTGAGAGAAGGTATATTCTTTTGTTTTAGGATAAAATGTTCTGTACATATGTGTTAAATCTATTTGTTTTATAACTTCTGTTAGTTTCAACTATCTCTCTGTTTAGTTTATGTTTCCATGATCTGTTCATTGATGAGAATGGGATGTTGACATCTCCCACTATTATTGTATGAGGTGCAATGTCTGCTTTGAACTTTAATATTGTTTCTTTTATGAATGTGGGTGCCTTTGCACTTGGAGCATAGGTGTTCAGAATTGAGAGTTCATCTTGGCAGACTTTTCCTTTGATGAGTATGAAGTATCTTTCCTTATGTGTTTTGATAACTTGTAGTTGAAAGTCAATTTTATTCCATATTATAATGGCTACTCCAGCTTGTTTCTTGGGACCATTTGCTTGGAAATTTGTTTTCCAACCCTTTATTTTGATGTGGTATCTGTCCTTGTCACTGAGGTACATTTCCTCTATGGAGCAAAATGCTGAGTCCTGTTTATATATCCAGTCTGTTATTCTGTGTCTTTTTATTGGGGAAATGAGTCCATTGGCATTAAGAAATATTAAGGAAAAGTGATTGTTGCTTACTATTATTTTTGTTGTTAGAAGTAGAATTATGTTTATGTGGCTATCTTCTTTTGGGTATGCTCCCTTTCTAACAAATAATCTTCCAGTTTCCTGGAAAGCAGTCTCCTTTAAGAGTCCCTAGTGAATAGCTTCACTTATGTAACAGGTAGATGTTAATTTATCTCCCTGGCTATGAATTGATTTGGTCAGGCCATTTCTGATTCACCAAGCCTTAGAGAAGAACATTCATTTGCTATAAAATTCTTCCAACTTGAACCATGCACAGAGAGCACAACTCTCTGCTGCCCTGTGGTTCACACAGCACAATGCTGCTGCTGGTCTCTGTCTCACAGTGTTTTTCTTAAAGGACTGTTGCATATTGTGCCTTAGAGGCAGATGTCTTGGAAGCTTTAAAATCTAGTGTATTTCTAAGTGCTATCCCTTGAAACCATGCAATTAATCTCTGACACTGCTCAGTCTCCAGGCTCTGCTCTCTCAGTAATATTCCAAGGGCTTTAGTAAACTATAAAGGCAAAACTACTAACGCAACAGTATATTCACTGCTTGGTAGACAGCACCCTATATCTATTTTTAAAATCTACTATGAAATTTGAACTCACTGAATAGAGTACACAGACTAAGCTGGGAAATAGAACCTCATACAAGTTTATTGGGACACAGTTATTCCCACTCATTTGTGTGCAAGCTACACTGCTTTTTTTTTGCTACACCTAAAATACTGAGTCATTATGGGAGGTTGGTAGCCACAGAACCACAAATGACCAGCTCTCAAGCTCTAGCTGAGCAACATATACACTTAAGGTGATTTTTACCTGCCTGTGCCTCTGTGTCCTTGGATCAAATCTCCAAGTTCTTCATTTTCTCTTGCTTGAGTCATGGCACTCTTTCCTTGAATACCTGAAACCATAGCTGGAAGATACACAGAGATCCTCCACTGCTCTGACTGCAGTTGTCTTCACTGACATGTGAATTTCATCCTAATTGGCAGTTAGGGGAGAAAAGTACCTTAATTCAGAGTGGTCTCAATTGGTTGGAAGCTGGTTTGCGGTTTCTTACTAAGGTTGCTCTATTTCCAGATTCCTTCAGTCTAGTTTTCCCAGTATTCTGCTTGGTTGCTAGGGCATTTACCAATGCAGTTTGGGGTTCTAGTTCGCCAGTTTTGTCTTCTCAAGCTGTGAAGTTTCTAGCAGTGCCTCTAGGCTTCTCTATCTTTAGCTGCTCTTTTTACATTAACTGCTGCTTTTAAATTGCCACAGTAAAAATGGAGCCTGGCGTTGGGTGTCTCCTGTGAGCATTCCATCCCAAAGAGATTTTTTTCTATCAGGTCATAGCCTAACTTGGCTTTCTAATAACCTCCAATAGTTTTATATGTTAACATACAAACTTTTCTATTCATTTACAGAGGCAAGGCATCATTAACAACAAAACAGACATGAGTCTCAATAGGAAAATTCTGATTATTTTTTAATAAGTTGTTTTTCTCTATTGCCATGGGTTGAAAACCTATTATGTCTCTGGCCACAAGAGATGGGAAGACAATCAGCTAGTTTGTTCTCTCTCTCTCTCTCTCTCTCTCTCTCTCTCTCTCTCTCTCTCTCTCTCCATGCACTGTGTCTGTTGCCTGTGGGCAACATCTGCTCTGGAAGGAATCCATCTCACACAGTTTGTTGATTTGTTTCAGTTGGTAAGCAGTCCCTGTTGCACTGAACTTGTTTGTTTTGGCTGCCTGCCCCACTGCCTGCCTTTACCTTGCCAAATGAGGGGTGTTATATAGGGTTCTTCTGAGATTTCTTCATGATACCCTCCATCACTCTTTTTCACATTCTGCAGAATGTGTATCCATTAGTTGTAAATGCATCTACATCAGACCATATATCCAATACTATTAAGAAATCCCTTAGAGCACATAATATGCCTATACCATCTTCTCTTATTTTCATTGTTGCTTTGGCCTTCCCTCAGGGACTCATGTAGCTTTCCCCTTAATGACATAAAGGTCTGTGCTCAAATGTCATCATCTACCCAAGTTCTCTATGTTTAGGTCATTTAAAATAGACACAGAAACCCATTGTCCTATCCTCTTTATTACAACATGAATCATTTCTGACAGATTATCCCTTTTATTTATAGTTTTATTTTCCCATCTTTTTCCTACCCAACTGCTGTATCACTAGTGCTTAGACTGTTGGGCACATAGTAGATACTAATAGAATATATTGAGTAAAGGAAGGAAAATAACTTTAAAAAATATTGCCTTATATTTCAAACTACCGACGAGAAAAACATAACAAAGAAAAAAATATGACATTTTCAAAATGTATGGGCTCTCATTGCCTGGTTTTCAGTGTCTTAAAAATGTTATTTTAGGACTCTGTGCTCAACTAGAGGTTATGTAGGGTTCCAGAAGTCCAAGTATGCTATACACCTGTGGACCTTCCCCATCTGTGGGATGGTAAACCATGCCAGGAAGCTTGATGGGTAGAGTGAGTCTGAGACCCTGGAAACTCAGTGGGTACACACAAGAGATGGCAGACACCTCCCTGCCAAATTCCTGACTTGGAACATGGGCCACACTTCCCACATAAGGAAATATAATCTGGAGTCATGCAGGACCAGAAGACAGTTCTCCATGCTAATGAGGTGTGTAGAGACCCTGAGAGCTTAGCCAATAAGCTTCCCTTCCCAGACATTCTTCCTTGCAAAAGGCATTTAATCTTGGGTCCACACTGAGAAGGAGATAAGAATCCGTTTTCCACGATGAACAACCAACAAGCAGTTTGGAGCCAAGGACTGTCTCTTTCATATTAGAACCACCGTGGAGAGCACAGAGCAGGCCTTTGCCTACAGAGCTGCTGCCTAAATTTCCTATAGAAGGCCCATCCGCACCCCGAGAGAACTGCCGCTACCTTCGTCAATGAGTTAGGCTGGAAAGTCCAGCTCTGGCCCTGGGCTAGATGCCTTCTTCAGTGGCCCTCAATGGTACCGGCCTCTTGCAGGTCCACGAACCCCCAACACTTCATTCCCCACTTCTCTGTGTGATTTTTCTAGCAGCGATTAGATGCCCTGAAGTTAGGGAATACCAGCTTCTCGATTCCCACATCTCTGACTGCATTTTCGCTGTAGGATAGGCAAAGTCAAACACCTCACGTTTTTCCTCCCCAATGCCCTTGCCCTGTGGCAGGGCAGAAGGTGGACCTGCTTGCTACTCAGCATCTCCAACATGAGGCACACCCAGCTGAAGCTACTCCAGCTGACTACCCACTCAGACATGCATCACAACTCCAGATTCATCAAGGACAGTGAGTAACCTCTGACATTACTTAAGAAAAGCCTGACCTCCAGCTCTCCCTGTCTCTCCCTCTCCCTCTCTCCCCGTCTCCCTCTCTCCTCGACTCTGACTCTCTTCTCTCCCTGACCCCTTCTCCCTCTCTTCTAATCCCCACTCCCTTGCTCTAGCCACTTTAATCCTTTGCCCTCTGCTCCTGGCCTCCTGACCCTTTGACTCTTTTTTTTTTTTCTTTTTTTTTTTTTTTTTTTTTTTTCCGTAGAAACTGTCAAAAATTACCATTGCCAACTGTATTGCAAGTCGTCACGGCGGGGTATTGGGAAAAGTTTTCAATTAGCAATAATCACGCCTCTGATAAACCTCACTGGCTATGATACTGTCACTGCGCACAGCTTTGATGCTTAGTTGCAATCTCCAGATCTTATTTTAGATTTAACTTGCCCTGCTACCACCCTGAGTTCCTGGGCAGAGCATACCCAGAGCTCTCTGCCTCCTCCTGTCTGGCAGCCTAAGCCTAGCCTGCAGTCCCAGCAACAGCCCTGATACCTAGTGCTCTGGCTCTTCAGTGTAGGCCTAAAGGCAAATATGTGCTTGCCCTCTCACACTGTCCAGCCAGCTCTGCTGCCGCTGTGGCTAAAGAGACAAATGGAGCATGGCTACGGGTGTCGTCTCACTGCTGCTAGCCCTGCTAATGTAGTCCCACCAAGTCCCTATGCTTCTTCTCTTTCTGCTCTGCTTTCAGGGTGTATGCCTCTCACAATACCAGCCAAGAAAACAAAAAGGGAAAACGGACATCTGCCTGATAGAATGCATAGCAGTGGAGTGGCAGAACAGGGCCCTCCCAGCTCCACTTAGGTGAAAAGAGCCCACCAAGAAAAGACAAGAGATCTTTTTGCTAAAAAACCCTTAACTCAAAAATTGTCATCTTTCTTTATTTAAATGCCTATTTTTCTCCCTAGCATTCAGGCCTTCTAACCTAAAATTATCTTATAATTTTCCAATTTGTTTAAAATTTCTTTTAAGGTTCAAAAATCATATTTAATCTACTCCCACAGGTCAAACAAACTATGCTGATAGCCATTATTTAATCCTTAATTAACAGCCAATTTCCTTTACATACAAGCTGTTACTACATAATTAAGATATCTTCTTCCTCCACTACCCTAAGCAGATAAATCCTCAACTCTTCCCTCTGCTTTTCTTAATAGAAAACGGATGAAACTCCCCACTTAAAGGAATCCTTCCAGGTGGTGCCCTGACCAGACCTTGGGCACAAGCTCCGCAGCCAATCTCTCAACACCCAGAGGAAGCTCCACTCCCAGGCACTCTGACACTCTCAGGATCAGAGGTGAGGAGGACACAACATTTGTCCCAAAACCGGGAGTAACTGTCAGAGCCATGGGATTACTGTTGAGTAAAGCTGCTAAGAGGGATTAAGACCAGCCCAAGAGAAAGAAGTGTGTTGCAGTCAACAAAACTGAGAGGAGTTGAATGCATAAAAAGATTCTTGATATCAAACATGAAGATACAGAGTCTGGAGTTTGTTCAGCTGATTTTCAGTATTGTTTTAGCTCAGTATTTCCTTATGGTCCACTTCTTCCTTTTAGGAATGATAATATATATCCTGTGCTATTATACATTGGAAGTATGTGATCAGGTTTTTGATTTTGATTTTACAATTACAATTACAATTGTATTACAATTATGAGATTGTTTGAGTCTCAGAATAGATTTTAAACTTTGAACTTTTGAATAATGTTGAAACTGTTACAGACTATGGGGACTCGAGGTTGGACTGAATGCATTTTGGCATTATCATGTAATTATAAGCCTATGGGTGCTAGGAGGATAATAGATGTTAAAAAATCAAGTGGAACTTATAGATATATGCAGATCATTTCACCCAAACACAAAAGAATATACCTTTTTTTTTTCAGCACCTCACATAACATCATCCAAAATTGACCATATACTCACTTACAAAGCAAGTCTCAACAGATACAAAAAATTGAAATAAAAAACCACCACGAATCAGAGCTGGATTTCAACAACAGAAAGCCTGAAAACTCAGAGAAAATAAATAGCTCTTTACTAAATAACTA
The DNA here is from genome assembly GCA_019843815.1 of Montemys delectorum. Lineage (NCBI taxonomy): Eukaryota > Metazoa > Chordata > Mammalia > Rodentia > Muridae > Montemys > Montemys delectorum. Next base: position 8,243 of record JADRCD010221946.1, on the reverse strand, counting down.
TTTTGTTAAGACAGAAATAAGAAATTAAAGACTGCCTACAATTCAATGAAAAAGATGCACAAAATTTCCAAACTTAGGGGACACAATAAAAGTACCACTAGGAGGAACGTTTGTAGCACTAAGTGCTTACATGAAAACAAGCAAAAAAGTGGAATGCTCTAATCCTAATAACTTAACAAATCTCTAGAAGTAAAAAGGGAGTCAACAGGCTGGAGAGATGTCTCAGCAGTTAAGAGTACTGACTGCTCTTCCGAAGGTCCTGAGTTCAAATCCCAGCAAACACATGGTGGCTCACAACCATCCATAATGAGATCTGATGCCCTCTTCTGGGGTGTCTGAAGACAGCTACAGTGTACTTACGTATAATAAATAATAAAATCTTTAATAAATAAATAAATAAATAAATAAATAAAAAGGGAGCAAGCACATTAAATGTAGGTGACTGGAATTAATCAATTAATCAATTTAACAATGAAAAAACAAATCATCTCCAATAAATGGCATTCTTCTGGGGTGTCTGAAGACAGCTAAAGTGTACTTATATATAATGAATAATAAAATCTTTTAAAAATAAATAAATAAATAAAAAGGGAGCAAGCACACTAAATGTAGGTGACTGGAATTAATCAATTAATCAATTTAACAATAAAAAAACCAAACCATCTTCAATAAATGGCACTGGTCTAACTGGATGTTTGCATGTAGTAGAATGAAAATAGATCCATATTTATCAAACTGCAAAAAATTTAAGGCTAAGTGGACCAAAAACCCAGACATAAACCAGATAGTGCTGTTGTGTTCAAGGCTGTTCCCCACTTTCTCAGGAATACTGAATGATACCTACAGAAAACCTTTCACTGAATGATACCTACAGAAAACCTTTCACTGTACAGGATTGTTGTGGCTACCCAGGGACTGGTTTTCCATGTAAAGCTGAGTATTGTTCTTTTAAGGTCTGTAAAGAATTGTGTTGGAATTTTCATGGGAATTGCATTGATTCTGTAGATTCTTTTTGTTAAGATGGTCATTTTTAGTATCTTAATCCTACAGGTCCATGAACATGGCAAATCTTTACATCTTCTGATATATTCTTCAATTTCATTCTTCAAAGACTTGAAACTCCTGTCATACAGGTCTTTTACTTGCTTGGTTAGAGTTGCACCAAGACATTTTTTATTATTTGCGGATATTGTGAGGGTGTTATCTCCTTGATTTCTTTCTTGCACCATTTACATACAGTTTTATAAATAAAGACTATTAGTTTTTATATTTTAGTTAATTTTGTATCCAGCCCTGCACTGTAGGTGTTTATCAGCTGTTAGAATTTTAAGGGTTGCCATTTATACTATCATACTATCTATGAATATAAATATTTTGACTTCTTCCTTTCAAATTTGTATCTCCTTTACCTCCTTTAGTTGTCTTATTACTCTGATTAAAACTTCAAGTATTATATTGAATAGCTATGGAGAAAGCTTTGTCTTATCCCCGATTTTAGTGGAATTGCCTTGAGTTTTTCTCCATTTAGTTTGATGTTGGCTATCAGCTCACTGTATATTTATTTTATTATATTTATTTATATATCTCTGATCTCTCTAAGACTTATATCATAGAAAAATGTTGGATTTTGTCAAAGGCTTTTTCAGCATTCAATGAGATGATTGTGTGTGTGTGATTTTTTTTTTCTTTTAGTTTGTTCATACAGTGAATTGCATTGACAGATTCTTGTCTATTAAACCATCCCTGCCTACTGGATCATGATAGATGATGTTCTTGGATTTGATTTGTGAGTACTTCATTGAGTGTTTTTGCACAAATCTTCGTGAGGGAAATTGGTCTGAAATTCCCTTTCTTGCTTGAGTCTGTGTGGTTTATGTATCAGGGTGGCTGTGGCCTCATAAAATGAATTTGGCAGTATTCATTCTGTTTGTATTTTGTGAAATAATTTGAGGAGTATTGGTATTGGATAGTCTTTGAATGTTTGGCAGAATTCTATACTGAAATCACCTGTCCCTAGGCGTTGCTTTTCTGGTGGGAGGGGGTTGGAAGACTTTTAATGACTACTTCTATTTCACTAGGGCTTATATGCCCATTTAGATTGTTTATCTGATCTTGAGTTTTAAAAATTTGGCAAATGATATCTATCAAGAAAATCATCTATTTCATTTAGATTTTCCAATTTTGTGAAATACATATTGTGAAGGAAGGCCTAAGTAATCTCTTGATTTCTTTGATTTCTGCTGTTATGCCCCCCTATCATTTTTTTACTAGTTTGAATATTCTCTCTGCTTTTTGTTAGTTTGGCTAAGAGTTTGTCTATCTTCCTAATCTTCTCAAAGAACCTACTCTTTGTTTCATTGATTGTTCTCTCTGTTTATAGTTTACTGATTTCAGCCCTAAGTTTGATTATTTCCTTTTGAACATGCTTGCTTCTTTTTATTCTTTTAGGTGTGCTGATAAGTTGCTATTATGAGATCTCACTGATTTCTTTATGAAGACATAATGCTATGAAATTTCCTCTTAGCACTGTTTTCATTCTGTCCATAAGTTCTCTCTCTCATTCTCTCTCTCTCTCTCTCTCTCTCTCTCTCTCTCTCTCTCTCTCAACCAAGTAGTGATTTATTAGAGAATTGCTTGGTTTCCATGATTTTGTAGCTTTTTCTTGTTTCTGTTGATGATGAAATCCAGCTTTAAGTTGTGGTGGTCTGATAGGATGCAGGAGGTTATTTCAATTTTCTTGTATCTGTTAAGACATGCTTTGTGATGGAGCATATGGCCAATTGTGGAGAATGTTATATGGGGTACTGTAATCCGCGCAATCGTCTCGCCAGCAAGAACGCACGCAGACACCAGGATCCTTCTGCAACAAGCGTTAATTTCATCTTTAAGAGGAAGACCCCAAGCCCCGAAAAGGCACTGCTTATATATACCCTGGAGCGGCGTGTTCATTTCTGATTGGCTGTTTGCTCATTACCTCATGTGACGCCCCAGGATAGGCTGTGACTTGGCGCACTCTGGCCCTTAGCACATGCGCAGACTACTTGTTTACAGGGAGAAGACACCGGATGCCAGCACCATCTTGTAATGGTGATAGATCCAGCTCGGGCGTGGCTCTCTACATCTCCCCCTTTTTGTTTTAAATGATAGGCTCTGGCCGATGCCCCGTGTCTTAGGCTAGCTGATGTGCTGTCCATTACCATCACCAAGAGATCGGTGGGATCCTTTGGATCACTACTTATTGGTGTGCTCCTGGTTTATGGCATCAGCCTAAGGGGCCAAAGGCAGCGGGCCTCGAGGACATATGGCAGTTTGACTCACTCTCCCATGTGCAATGGGATAAGACCCCACGGGGTGCAAGAGCTAAGTCTCACTGACCATTAGCTTTTAAGTATTTATTTTGTTTTTAGCATGCTGAGCCAAATATCGGGAGAGGCTCCTTGTTCTAGCGCAGCAAGTGCTTGGGCAATTACTACCTTGTCACGTTTTTGTTGGGCTCTGAGCTTGCAGACCATCCAGAGAAGAAACACTAAGCCAGCACACAAGGCAACACCAAACAGACCAATTCCCACCCATTCCTTAAGGAAAGAAAAGGCTGAAGAAATCCAGGTGGTAAATTTAATAAATCCTTGAGCCAGGGACGGATCCACTCGCGTCGAATTGACAGTCACAATAGCCAATCTCAGCCAATTTCCTGTAAGATATTGAGACAACTATTGAGAGAGATTAGCAGCTTGAGTAATACTTTGATATTGAATGGAAGTCACACACAAGCCAGGATATTTCCACTCGCAGCCTACTTGTGGTAGCTGCCAAAGGATATTTATTTGTTCTTACTCAGCTGCATCACGGCAGCTGCTTCTATGCCTTTATAGCAATCTGATTTACCTGCTCAAAGACTTGCAATGGGTAACCAGTCTGTTGATTAGCAAAGCAACCTTGCCTCAAAAGCATATCCCTATCCCAGGCTTGATTCCCAGCTGCATGATTAGCGTCTGCCTGTTCATTAGCAAATTAAAGTGAAAGAGGCTGTGATCCGTAAGTACGGACTCAGCCAAGGACTTTATAACCTTAAAATCCAAAGGCTCATGAAAACGCTAACCCTGTGCATCTTGAAAAACTGGATAAACAAGTGCCAATTCAATTCTAACTGTAGGGTTGATAGTAGACCCTGTATCCAACTCTCCTTTTCTGACTTTACCGAACGCTCCTCTTTTATCTGCTCTAATGCTGCCTGGGAGTTCGCCGCGGGCCAGGAAGCCACGCGGTTTCTATTTCCCGCCTTCTTTTGCTCTCGATTTTGCCGCCCATCTGGATGGTACCTTTCCTCCCTACAGCGGGCCACCTCTTCATCTAAGTCTTCCTCCTCAGAGGGACTCAGTTCCTCTAACTCAGAGCTATCAAGCCCCAAGACCTCTAGTTCCTTTACCGGATAAAGAGATCTCTTTTCTAAAGCCTTTTCCTTTGTATGCTTCTTTCTCAGGGCGTCCTTTCCCTTACCTCTCGCTTCCAAGGACTGAGCATCTTTGGAAGGGTCTATTTTCTTCTTAGGCATGCCTTTCCTTTTTTCAGCTCCTAGTCTCCTATCCTGCTCTGTTTCTGACATGCTGCCTTGTAAGCAAAACGAAACCAAAAGAACAAGACCAAACATACCTCTTAGAGCTTATCTTTGTCCTGCAGTTCTGAATCCTCCCCGTGAACGGAGGGCCTCCTCAGTGCCAGCGATGGTGAATTCCCGGGTTTCGACACCATCTGTAATCTGTGCAATCGTCTCGCCAGCAGGAACGCACGCAGACACCAGGATCCTTCTGCAGCAAGCGTTTATTGCATCTTTAAGAGGAAGACCCCAAGCCCCGAAAAGGCACTGTTTATATATACCCTGGAGCAGCATGTTCATTTCTGATTGGCGTTTGCTCATTACCTCATGTGACGCCCCGGGATAGGCTGTGCCTTGGCGCACTCTGGCTCTTAGCACATGCGCAGACTACTTATTTACAGGGAGAAGACACTGGATGCCGGCGCCATCTTATAATGGCGATAGATCCAGCTCGGGCATGGCTCTCTACAGGGTACTGAAGAGAAGGCATATTCTTTGGCGTTTGGGTGAAATGTTTTGTAGATATCTGTTAAGTCCATTGGGTTACAACAACAGTTAGCTCCATTAGTTCTCTATCTGGATGACCTGTCCATTGGTGTAAGTCAGATGTTGGAGTCTCCCACTATTAATGTGTGGGGTTCAATGTGTGACTTAATCTTTAGTATTGTTTCTTTCACAAGTATAGATGTCCTTGCTTTTGGGTCATAGGTATTCCGATCTGAGACAACATCTTGGTCAATTTTCCTTTGATGAGTCTGAAGTGTCCTTTCCCATTTTGTTTCATTAATATTGGTTGAAAGTCATTTTGACTCACAAGCTAATTGCCAGTTTTATCTGATGCATCAGAAAAAAAGAAGAAAAAAGAGAAAAGAAAATAAAGAAAGTCAGTTTTGTTAGAGTTAGAGTAGCTACACCAGCTTGATATTTGAGTTCATTTGATTAGAAAATTTTTTCAAGTCCTTTACTCTGAGGTAATGACTATATTTGTTGTTGAGGTATGTTTCTTGGATGAAGTAGACTGTTGGATCCCATTTTTTTTCATCCATTCTCTTAACCTGTGTCTTTTTATTTGGTAAATGAGAGATATTAATGAACAAGATTGCTAATTACTGCTATTTTTATAGTGTTCTTGGTGGTGGTGGTGATGGTGGTGGTGGTGGTGGTCATGGTGTGTGTGTGTGTGTGTGTGTGTGTGTGTGTGTGGTATGTATGTGTGCTTCCATTCTTCTATTTTGCTGTTGTGAAATTATGTATTTCCTGTGTCTTCTTGGGTGCAGTTAACATCCTTCTACTATCCTCTAGGGCTGAGTTTATGGATAGATACTGTTTAAGTTTGGTTTTGTCACGGAATGTAGTTTTTGTCCATTTTTGGTGATTGAAATTTTTGTTAAGTCTGAACTAGAATCTGTAGTCTCTTAGAAACTGCAAGACATCTGTTCATGTACTTCTGGCTTTTAGAGTCTCTGTTTAGAAGTCATGTTTAATTCTAATAGGTTTGCCTTTATATGTTACTTGGCTTTTTTCTCTTGCAGCTTTTACTATTCTTTGTTCTGTACATTTGGCATTTTTATTATGTGACTGGAGGATTTTCTTTTTTAATCCAATCTATTTGGTTTCTGTAACCTTCCTGTATATTTATAAGTATCTCTTTCTTTAGATAAGAGAAATTTTCTTCTATGACTTTATCAAAAATATTTTCTGGCCCTTTTACCTGGAAATCATCTCTTCTTTCTAGTCTTCTATTCTACTCTTCTATTATTCTTAGGTTTGATCTTTTCACACTGTCCTAGAACTCTGATTTTTTTTGACTCTATGGAATATTATTAAGTGGGTTGCTGTGTCTAGAAGAAGGTTTTGGGCCTTGTGCTGGTGAAGCAAGACTTGGCTGGTGCAGCAACATGAGATGGGGCAATGGGAATTTAATCTTGGTATTGTGGAGCTGCTTGAGAGCAGGCCCACAGCATTTGCCAGCTACAATGTCTTTCACTTTCATGATCTGAATGGAATGCACTGGTACAGTGTCAGGGCCCCATGTCTCAGTAGCACTGTGTGACTGCCCCAATGATGGTGAGGTCATGATACTCTTGATACATGTTGCGTGTGCCACTAGCCAAATTTCTTCACACACAGTGGTGACTTCTCAGACACCTGGTGCACATAGTACATAATCTCCCTGGATGACTGCTTCATCTTTTTCAGTTGTGACACAAAGTACCAGAAGCAGGGATTGAACACCATATGGTTGGATTCAAGGATGTGCATTTAGTATAGCAGTGGTATATGGCTCTTTGGAGTAGGGAAGCAGCATCCCACTTCCTTGTAATCTCAAAGTGTGTCTGATCCTGCCACCACTCATAAAAGGCAGGAACATTTTTATATTTAATGTTTACTTTGATTTATGTATCAGGTTTTTTTCTGTATTATTTTCTATGCCTGAGATTCTTACTTCATTTCTTGTATTCTGCTGGTTTTGCTTGTTTCTGTAGTTCTGCTCACTTACCTAAAGTTTCTATCTCTAGCATTCCTTAAGTTTTTTTTTTTTGTTTTTTTTTTTTGTTTGTTTTGTTTTGTTTTGTTTTTTGTTGCTTCTATTTCCATTTTCAAGTCTTGGACAGTTTCAGTATTTCTTTAACCTACTTGATTGTATTTTTCTGTATTTCTTTAAGGGATTAATTCATTTCTTCTTTAAAGGCCTCTATCATATTTATAAGATTAGATTTATGGTCATTTTCCTGTGTTTCAACTGTGTTGAAATATCCAGGCCTTGCTGTAGTAGGTGCTGGAATACACTCGACACTAAGTATAGCTGTGCCCTAGTGATGCCATACTGCCTTGACTGTTGTTGAGTGTATTCTTGTGCTCTCCTCTAGACCTCTGGGTTTGTGGTTATGATATAAGTTTGGATGCTGATTTTTGAGTTTTTCTCTCTTAGATGGAGGGCTTTTTACTTTGGCTTATGTTTTTGCTTCTGTCATCTAGCCTGAATATTCTAGGGTTCTGGTGACAAGCAAGTGTTCAGGCCTAGTATAGTGTCTCCACTGGGGCTTTTATGGCCTGCATGACCTCTGAGAATTTGGGTGCCAACATGGCCTCTGGGATTGTTATGACCAGTGTGATATCTGGGTTTCTGTGTACCTACTTAGTCTCTGGGGATCCTAGCACTATACCACCTCCTGTAAAGCAGAAATCATTGGCCAAAGTTGTGGTCCAAAATGTGGAATCCAAGGTAAGAGTGCAGTTTGGGGCTGTTGGGCTAGCTTTATGGAGAGTTTACTGGCAATGGGAGGTTGTCTTATCTGGGGTCTCTAGTGCCTGCGTGACCTTCAGGAAAGCAGCTAGTACTGTGGGCCTGAATATGAAACCCAAAAAAAGAGGAACAGTTTGGAGTTATTCAGAGGGCTTTAAGGAGTTGTGATGGTTTGTGTATGCTCGGCCCTGGGAGTGGCACTATTTGGAGGTGTGGCCTTGTTGGAGTAGGTGTGTCACTGTGGGTGTGGATTATAAACTGCCTGGAAATCAGTATTCTGTTTCAGCCTTCAGATGAAGATGTAGAATTTTCAGCACTATGCTGTCATGTTCTGCCTTGATGGCGATGGACTGAACCTCTGAACCAGTAAGCCAGCACCAATTAAATGTTGTCCTTATAAGA
>JADRCD010221945.1:3810-16282 GCA_019843815.1 Montemys delectorum | reverse complement strand
GGTTTTTTGAGACAGGGTTTCTCTGTATAGCCCTGGCTGTCCTGGAACAAACTCTGTAGACCAGCCTGGCCTCGAACTCAGAAATCCGCCTGCCTCTACCTCCCAAGTGCTGGGATTAAAGGAGTGCACCACCACTGCCTGGCTGTAACATTTTTTAGGATCCCAAGCAAAACTCTTGACTTAGGGCTAGAGATCTGGGATAGGCACCAAAACTTGGAATCTCAGGGATCACAAGGGCAGGATAGGCCCTGGAAGTAGGAACTTAAGGGTTCTTTGAAAAGTCAGTTGTTTTAGCTGGTGTTTTGCTGGGGCAGACACATGAAGGAACATTTCACTGAAGTGGACATAAGGTGAAAGGTTAAGGCTGATACTCATGAAGGAAAGTTTCACTGAAGCAGACAGGTGAAAGGTTGTCCTGTTAAGGCAAGCACATGAAAGGACACGTGATGAAGGCTTTTTCGCTAACAACACACATGTATTGGTCTACCTTACACTGCATAGGCTAACAACACATATGCATTGGTCTACCTTACATTGCATAGTTGAGCTCCTTTCATTTGGACTCCATAGAAAGAAATGTACCAAAAAACTTCTGGTGGTGTGCTGCAGCTTCTTGCTGCTTCCAAGGATTCAGGCCAATTGACAGAGTGATGTCAGCTGAGAAAGACTCACATGCTGAGGTAAGACCCATATAGGACACTTGATGTTTGGAGGCTATAAATAGGAATCAACAGACTATGAGCGGAGCTTGGCTTGCTTGTATAGCTAAAAGCTTCTTGGTCTTGCATCTTAGCTGATCTTCACTTTGTTGAGAGAGACAGAGTAGAGAATTTCTCCTGATGTCCCTGCTGGTCCAAATCCCTCCTGCTATCTTGTGCCAATTCAGCTGAGGCCTGACTGTCTCTGCTAGGCTGTGCCACTGCTGCTGATTTGTGTTTGCTATCCTGACTCTACCGAACTGGACTGCTGGTGTGTCTGTGAAGTGTTTGTGAGTTGTTTGAGCTGCCACCACTGACCTGTGAACAACATAGAAGGGATTTGCTCCAAAGAATCATTTCTAAGCAGGCCCATTTCCCTTGTATCCTTTCTTTTCCACTATCTCTGGTAGGTGGTGGCCTAGAAGGAAGGTTAAAGTACTTACGAACCATCATTAAAAGTAGGCTTTGAAAAAATTAAAGTTACAGGCCCTAGTGGACTTGGAAATGCAAGGAGCCTGAGATCATAGCTGCAACCAATTAATGGTCACTGGTCAGAGATAGGCCTCCAAGTGGGAGCAATTTTAAGGCTGACTTGGTAATTCATAGGTGGGAGCCAAAACTGAGACTGCCAGAAAATTTCAAATTGGAAAAAAAATGCACATTTGAGATTGGTAAATTATTCTGTTCTGTTTCAGAGTCCAGACATTTGGAGAGATATAGAGGAGATCAGATGCAGAGACTGAGTCTCTGGGACAAGAAAGAGGAATCCTTCTGTCCTTCTGGTTTGGGTGTATGAGCAAAAGTGGCCACTGAAGGTCAGTGTTTTCTGATCTCCTGTGACCATGTGAGGTATATTTGATAAATGAGATTTATAAATTCCTAAGATCTATTCAAGCTGGCAGAAACTGACTTAAGGATATATTTCTAGCCTTTTGAACTTTGCTAACTTGTTCAGCTTTGGCTATTTGGATACACTAAGACATACAAAAAATATCTGTAATAGTGTGTAATGATACACTATAAAAGGATACACTATAAAAGGATAAAGTTTAAGGTTTCCAGTCTTTCTGTAGACTGTTTTTATGATTTGTAAGGTTCTCCGTTCCTCTATGAATTTATTATTTAAAGTTCTATTTTACTGCTAGAGATTTTCAAGTAAATCTTGAATTTAAATGTTAAAGGTAAAACTTATCAGGGATAAAATTGTAAAATCCTAATTTCATAAAATCTGATAACTTGCAGACTGTTGAAGACAATTAAGACATACAAGTTAATGGTCAGTCACCTTATAAATGATCAAATTCTTTAATGTGCTCAGAACTGCATTTATAAGCATGCCAAGCACAAATGTAATTTCATTTACAATGACAAGCTTTATTTAGCCTCCTGTTTTCAAGGATAAGACTCAAAAAGTAACTAAAAGGAAAATTTATTTAAAATAAGGTATACTTAATAGATAATATCCCTAAAACTCCTCAGAGATCTGCTGAATACGCTATTTAAAATGTCTGATGAAACAAAAATCTTGCCATGATAGACAAACACCATATCCTGGTATACATAAGTTCTCCCCCAAAGAACTTGATTCCATCTCAATTGTGGGAATGCTAACAACTGAGAAAAGAGCCACATGTTTTGCCTACTACAATCGTCTAGCCCAAACTGTGGAGAAGCAAGACACTGGAGAGCTGACTGTTCCTCTTTGCCTCACCAAGGTAGGCTGCTATCCCAAGTTTCTCATCCATAGGAAAGGCTCTCAGATTTCTGGTTTTAGCAACCAAAGACTGAGGCAGCCCTGTGTGGCAGTCAAAGAGTTAATGCTGTCCTGTGCTAGTGCTGAGGACTGATGCCTCTCTGGGTGTTTGCATTTTGTCTAAGCTCTACCCAACATTACCTGGCAACAGCCAGGTGTGCCTGACTCACTATAAAAGGAGCTACTTGGCCCCTCCTCTCTGTTGCTCTTGCCTTCTAGCTCTCACTCTGTCCTCTCACCCTTCCCCCCTTTCTCCATATGTTCATGGCCAGCCTCTACTCTATTCCTCTACCCTTTCTTCTTCTTCTTCTTCTTCTTCTTCTTCTTCTTCTTCTTCTTCTTCTTCTTCTTCTTCTTCTTCTTCTTCTTCTTCTTCTTTTTCTCCTTCTCCTTCTTCTTCTCCTCCTCCTCCTCCCCCTCCCCTCCCCCCTCTCTCTGCCTTTCTCTGTCCCTACTATCATCTTAACTCCCCTTCCCACTGTTGTGATTATAAAAAGATCAAAGGCCAGGGCAGTGGTAGCTATATGCCTTTAATCCTATCACTTGGGAGGCAGAGGCAGGCAGATTTCTGAGTTCGAGGCCAGCCTGGTCTACAGAGTGAGTTTCAGGACAGCCAGGGCTACACAGAGAAACCCTGTCTCAAAAAACCAAAAACAAACAAAAAACAAAGGGATAGAGAGATGGCTCAGTGGTTAAGAGTACTGATTGCCCTTCCAGAGGTTCTGAATTCAATTCCTAGCAACCGCATGGTGGCTCACAACCATCTGTAATGGGATCTGATGCCCTCTCCTGGTATGACTGAAGAAAGCAACAGAATATGTTCTATGGGGATATGGCGACCTATGGGAGAAGGACACATGGTCCACTATGTTCATAGCAGCCATATTTATAATAGCCAGAAGCCAGAAATAACCCAGATATCCCTCAACAGAAGAATGGATACAGAAAATGTGCTACATTTACACAATGGAATACTACTCAGCTATTTAAAAACAATGAATGTATGAAATTCTTAGGCAAATGGAAGGATCTGGAAAATATCATCCTGCGTGAGATAACCCAGTCACAAAAGAACACACATGCTATGTACTCACTGATAAGTGGATATTGGTCCAGATGTTTGTAATACCCAAAATTCAATTCACTGACCATGTGAAGCTCAAGAAGAAGGAAGACCAAAGTGTGGATACTTCAGAAATCCTTAGAAGGGGGAACAAAATACCCACGGGAGGAGTTACAGAGACAAAGTGTGGAGCAGAGACTGAAGGAAAGGCCATCCAGAGAGTGCACCACCTGGGGATCCATCCCATTTACATTTACCAAACCCAGACACTATTGTGAATGCCAGCAAGTGCTAGCTAATCAGGAGCCTGATATAGCTGTCTCCTGTGAGGCTCTACCAGTGCCTGACAAATACTGACAAATACAAAAAAAAAAATGGTTGGCTGGACTGAGCACAGGGTCCCCAATGGAGGAACTAAAGAAAGGGCCCAAGGAGCTGAAGGGGTTTGCAGCCCCATAGGAGGAACAACAATATTATCTAACCAGTACCCCCAGAGCTTCCAGGGACTAAACCACCAACCAAAGAGTACTCATGGTGGGACCTATGACTCCAGTGCATATGTATAGCAGAGGATGGCCTTTCAGTTATCAATGGGGGGAGAGGACCTTGGCCCTGTGAAGGTTCTATGCCTCAGTGTAGGGGAATGCCAGGGCCAGTAAGTGGGAGTAAGTAAGTTTGTGAGCAGGGAGAGGAGGATGGAATTGGGGGTTTTAGGAGGGGAAACCAGGAAAGGGGATATTTGAAATGTAAATAAAGAAAATACCTAATAAAATAATAAAATGCAAAAAAAGAGATAGAGGAGGGGGCAAGCAGCCTCTTTTATAGTTGGCCAGGCCTACCTGACTGTTGCCAGGTAACTGTGGGGAGGAGCTTAGACAGAATACTAACATTCCCTCTTTTTGGTTTAATTAAAAAAAGAAAAAAATTAGAGGTGATGGTGAAGCAGGAATAGGGTCGTTGTGATATTTGACTATTTCATGCTGGCATTGAGGGTGACATGTCTCTAGGGAAGCTAGAAGAATGGGTATGGGGGCTGTTTGTCCAACTCTCTTAGGGGAGTTGGCTGTTTCCTTGCTGTCCAGGGCCTGTGGAACCATCTGAGAATAGGTCAAAAGGAACAGGTCCAGTAGAATCATCTGTGTCTGTGAAAGGAGACTGGAGCATCTGGAGGTTGCTTCTCTGGAGCTGTCCTGGATGTAATCAGCTCCTGGAGTTGATACAAGATGTTGAAACACATTATGGGTAGAGAATAAGATTGTGTACGTTTGAGAGAAAGAAAAATTTTCTTGAGATGTACATTTGAAACCCAGAGGAATCCCACCCTCTGGAATAGGTTAGGTGTGTGTACTTATCTGGATGGAGCCTATTTGATCCATGAGAGGTAGATCTGAGTAGGTTTCCTGTAGCTTATAAGTTTATAAGAGTGATAACAACATAAGTTAACAACATGGGCGGTCTTTAAGATGAGCCTTTTGTGGAGCAGAAGGAACAAGATTAAAAAGTTGAAAAAGTTGGATCGTAATGTTTTATTAGGGTTAATGTTAGGACAGTGGCATAGCAAGAAGAGGAAATATGAAGCATTTGATTGGTGGAAACAGTTTAGGTAAGGAGATAACAGATTACATCTGTGAAAGCTTTTTTTTTTCTAGATGTCAATGTAGTCAGAAGTCTGAGAAATAAAAATAAACCAGTTATTTACAAAGTGACAGAGTCCACTAGTCAACAGTTTTATGGTCTCTATGGCAACTTGGGCAGTCTGGCTTTCAAGCACAGAAGATGCAGGGCTTTTTCTGTGGAATGGATGTGTGTGACATGAGAAATGACTTACCTTGGTTTAGCCAAGTCATTTGACTCAGAGTATCCAGTGTTGTCCACTGTGTTTCTCAGTGATTATCATATCATAATCTAGGCAATATCCTGTAGCTGTGTCCACATCTTCTGAGACCATCTGCCATCCTGGGCCAACTGTTAAAGACTTTGGGAATTCTGTCCGTCATAAATTTAATAATTAACAAACTTCTGACAGGATTGAGGGCGATATAGATTGGTGATAACTGAATAGAATTTAATAACAGTAATAAAAATCATATTAAGACAGGATAGGAATGAAAACCTTAGGTAACTTTGACAGGTTGTATAGGTAAAGTATATTTCTGTATTAGCAAAGAAATATTCGGCTAGGACTAGAATAAGAAAGCTGGCAGCGGTGGCATAAGGTCGTGGCGACAGAAAGTGAGTCTGTTCAGGCAGGTTTAGGCCTGTTATCCAAACTGAGCATACAGGCCGTGAGAACAGGCCAGGGGTGTGGGCCGTGAAAACAGGCCAGGGGTGTGGGAGCATGGATAGGTAAGCTCTTAGTTCTTTTTGACTGCATAGTCCACATGGCAGAGGCTGGGTGGCAGCAGCTCCCATGGTAGAGGTTTATGAGTCTCACAGCAGCCAGTAGGTAGTGGTGGTACTGAGCAGCAGGGCATGGTGTCTGTAGCTGCACAGAGCAGCTGGTGGACCTGTGGTCCTGGTGCAGCAAGTCAGGCCTGCAGGTCTGCACTGCTGCAGGGTGGGACTTCCTACTTGCTGCCTGAAGTAGCAGGCAGTGCTCCTAGCTGTCAGAGTCTGAAGTGGGCAGAGAAAAGGAAGCACCCGAAATAGTCTTCCATGTTCTTCCAATGTGGCTGTGGCACACTGCACCACTAGCCCTTTACTTTATAAGTCCTGAGCAGAGTGAGAGAGAGAGAGAGAGAGAGAAAGGGAGGAAGGGGCTTGTGTGTGCAGGACAGTGGCTTCTTTGGCAAAGGTGAGGGGTGAGGTGAGAGGGGCAAGATGCAAGGGGCGGGGACATACCCACTTTTCCCACCAGGAAGGGAGAGCAGAGCTAAGGAGCAGAGGGGAAAGAGCAGCAAGTAAGGTCCAGAACAGGTTGAACTAGTCTGTTGTAGGCTGCAAATGAGGGAGGCAGGGACCAGAGGAGTGTGAGCAGGCTGAGGGAGCTAAGCATGACTGTCAGTCCAGGCAAGAGCCCAGAGCAAGAAGGGTGGGAGGGCAGCAGAGTCCCTGGCAGGGGACAGAGCCAGACCCACTTGAACTGGCAGAACCAGCTGCCACAGTGGGAGTGAGGCCAAGCAACAGAGGGAGTGGGGAGGGGAAAGTCTGCGCTATGGGTCGATAGCAAGAAAGTGCCAGTTTAGTGGCAATGTAGAAATACTGTTTTAGACCGAGACATCCCATTAAATAGGGACAGAGACAGTGAAGACTGACCCCTGGGCGAGAGAATAGGATTATTACCTGCTCCTGACAGTGTCCTGAGGGCATTAATAACCCGAGAGAGATTCTAGCACAGGCCAGACCGCCAGGTTATCACGTAGGAGCCTGGAGGCTAACGCTCAGAGCTGGTGCTCTTGAACCAGAGACCAGTTCACCAGACAGGGAATTTCTCTGGCATGGGGAGGGGAGTTAAAAGGATAATTGAGACAGAGAAAGGCAGAGAGAAGAAGAGAGTAGTGAAGTAGAGGCTGGCCATGACCACTTGGAAAAAGAGGGAGGGGAAGGAGGAAGGGAAGAGCCCAAGAGGGCAAGAGAAAAGCAAGTGGGAAGCAGGAGTAAGAGGATGGGGCAAGCAGCCCCTTTTATAGTGGGCCAGGCCTACCTGGCTGTTGCCAGGTAACTGGAGGGTGGAGCTTAGACAGAATGCTAACACCTAGGCCCTGAATAACCTCTATTCCATACTATACCATCATGTATAGTATGGAATAGTCCTCAGAGGGACAGGATGCCTTGGCATAGGCCTGCGGAGGCACTCCCTTCCCCCATACCTGACTACACCTCCACCAAAACATATTTCTTCTTTCTCTTCCTTTATCTTTTTATAAAACACAACACCAGGAACTCTGCCTCCAAGGAGAAGCCAAGAGAATACCTCAGGTAACCATCTAAGTAGTGGGTAAGTCTCTGTCATTTTAATCAATACAAAGGCCATTTGTACTTCCTACTCAAATGTATCCTGGTCAGATTTCTGTTTTTTGTTTGTTTGTTTGTTTTTTGTTTTTTTTGAGACAGGGTTTCTCTGTGTATCCCTGGCTGTCCTGGAACTCACTCTGTAGACCAGGCTGGCCTCAGACTCAGAAATCTGCCTACCTCTGCCTCCCAAGTGCTGGGATTAAAGGCATGTGCCACCACTGCCTGCAGATTTCTGATGATATTGGAGGCTAACTGTAGCTTTGTCAGTTTAACAACAGCAAGCAATTGGCTTTGCACCCAATGGCTGTACCTGCTTTATCAGTCCATTTTTATATGAAACCAGGCCTTGCTTTTTTTCTAGTGATACTAGGCCTCTTGCTAGCAAAGGCAAAACCCAGACAGTTTCCCCTGCTGACAGCTTTCATACTAAAAAGAAAGGATAAACTCGCAAAACAGGTCTCAATGGAAAACTTTACTACTTCTTTATTTAAAGAAGCTTACTTATCCATGACTGTTCTCAACTATCAACTAGCCATGTCTCATGGTAAATAATTGGACAAAAAAAGATTTAAAACTTATGTAAGTTATAAAAGTCTAAAAATAATTTAAAATATATAAATTTAAGTTATGAAGATCTAAAAATGAGTTGAAAGTATATAACAATAAAATTTAAAAATGATACATAATATTAAGATTTCAAAATTCAGTTGTCACATATTAATGGTTATGATAAGCTGTTAATCTAGCTTTGGTAAAGTATTGGCTGCTATTATCATAGTCACAGGCTCAATTTTTAAATTTCCTTTGTTTGTATTCTAAGTACAGATTTAAAGATGCTTCTCATTGTGCTAAAAACATCCCTGTCCTATCTATATGTACTTTCCAGCCCTCCAGATAGAGATAAGAATGTTCACATTTTAAACCAAGAATCATTTGGAGGGGTAAGCTTTTGCTCTGACTCAAAAGCATTAGTCTAGTTAAACTGTTTACAGACATGTATAAACTCCTTTTTCTACAATGAGGACTTCAATACAAATCACAAACAATGGTAATGCTATTATTTTTAAAACTTTCATCTCTGTTTCTAAACTTCAGGGAGTCATGACTTGGATCTACCTATTACAGGTCAAACAGAAACCAGATAAGTACTCCTGTCAATGAAAAGCTTAAGCTTTCCCCTTGAGGGTGGGTTCTCTCCTAATGTAAAAACTTCTCCTAGGTTTCTGAACTTTACCTTATGTCTCCGTCTATATCTGTCCCAACAGATTTCCAATCAACTAAAAGACCACAAACGGCACCAAATAACACCAACCTCCAGCGGTCCTTCAGAATCAATAAGCCCAAGATTTGCTGAAAACTAATGTAAACCAGATGCTACTGACAGAATTTCCTATCTGCTTTCAACCAGTATTCCAGACTGCTCAAAGCAGCCTATACTTTACTAGCTCTAGGTGGTCCAACAGAGCCCAGGCAGCAAAGCAGATGCATCCTATCACCTTTTGTCTTTTGACCAGCATTTCAACATTCCTTGGCCCTGACAACAAGGCCCTAATTTCAGCCAGGAAACATCTACAAAACAGAGTATATCTCCCCTTATTCCCAACCAAAGGCTAAAATATTAGATTCAAAGGAAACTAGTGCCTTTCTACCAGAGTCCCTTCCCTTCTCTATGGGAAAAGGAACAAATGGCTACCTGTCATGCCTATTACCATACCATCTAGACTCTTTCACTATCATAAATATCTCTTAAACAATCAGAGAGTTACAAAACTTGCAAAAAGGGATACTCAAGATGAAGTTTGAAGTTGAAGAGGTCCCTGAAGGTGTCATACAAGGAAATGAACTGTGTGAAAAGATAAGAATAAAAACCTGGTGCAGATTTACTCCATCAACCTGGATCAGACTTCAGGGAGTTTAGTCTCAGGCAGTTCCTTGCCATCATATTTCAAACACATTATGATTTGGAAAATGGTTTCCATGCAGAGATTAATCAGTTTCATAGAGTTTTATAGTAACAGAACAAAGAAAGGTAGAAATCAAGACTTTTTTAAAATACATTGATGGGGGTAGTGGTACGAGGCAAGCATTCCAGGTCCCGATTTCGAGGAGGAGGAAGAGGATATGGTGCACGGAGGGGAAATGACTGCCAAACACAAGCCAGAAGATGATCACAGGAACAGCTATAGTAGTCATGTAAAAATCTTTTTACTGAAAAAGCTGCTTGAATGTCTGCCGAAATGTTCAAGTTTACCCAAAGAGAGGCA
This sequence comes from Montemys delectorum, assembly GCA_019843815.1. NCBI lineage: Eukaryota > Metazoa > Chordata > Mammalia > Rodentia > Muridae > Montemys > Montemys delectorum. Next base: position 6,550 of record JADRCD010221945.1, on the reverse strand, counting down.
CCACTAGAACACTAATGAGAGATCGTGATCCAGCCGCCCTTTTGGATTTTTTTAAAAATAATGTGTGACCCTTCACCTTTGATCCCCTGACCTGCATTATCTTGGGTTGTTGGGAGGATAATTGTAACACACGGAAAACTCAAAAGAAAGGTGCTTTTGAAACTGAACCTCATCCTATGGCTCATCCAAGAGGCAGTAGTAATAAACTCTGTGGTGAAGGGCCAGGATCATGGCTGTAGAGCCAGGCTGCTGAGTTTCAGATTCCACCTTGACCTCTTGCAAGTGTTCTGGCTGCAGCAATTACCTAGCCATGATATTCCTGAATTTACTTCCTCTTTAGATGGGGTGACAGTGATAGCACCTACTCACAGGATCATGGTGAGTTCTAGTAGTCGATGGTGTGTGAGGTCTGTAGAGCAGCTCGAAGTGCAGTGCAGCCAGATCTGCCATGCACCTCAAGCAAAGTGGGCTCCAGCCTTTCCTCCCTTAGTGTTTTAACAGACTTAGAGAAGATCCACAGAGCACATGGTCTTAAAATTTTGGTAGCAGAAAGTAAATGTGGAGAGGGCAATGGAAACAAGTCAGATGTTGCTGTGTGATTCCAGAGATGTCCACAGTTTATGTACATGTGATTTATGTAGAACTCTTCACTTTATCCTGATATCTCAAGTTGCTAATTTAGTTCAATAGCACCTGGTCACGTTATTGTTTTAAGGATGTTGACCTGCCAAAGGCCACAGATCTTCATACTCAGGGCTGTGATGCACTGAGCATTGATTGGTGTTCTGAGACTTTGACTCCCCTTAAACCCAGGATCTCTCAGATACTGAGCCACCAACCAGGCAGCATACAGTAGCTGATATGAGGCCCCCAACATATATACAGCAGAGGACTGCCTGGTCTGGACTCAGTGAGCGAAGGTGCACACAACCCTGGAGATACTAGAGGCCCCAGGGAGTGGGGAGGTCTGGTGAGGTAGGGGTGGGGTGAGGACATCCTCATGGAGATGGGGGGGAAGAGGAATGGATGAGGAATTGTTTGAGGGTGGACAGGGAGGGGGGTAATGACTGGACTATAAAAAAAGATTAAAGAATGATTAAAAATTGCAATAAAATAATTGCAGAAAATAAAAAAGTTCTGTGGTCTCTCAAAGGTATAGTTTAATAAAAAGTTGTACTATAATACTGTCAAAAAGAAAAAAATATATCAATGGGATTCCAGAAGTGTGAGCAAGGCTGCCAGATGTACAGGCATTGGAAACAGAGGAGAAAGAGATGGATCCCAGAGACTAGGTCTCCAACAGGTAAGGGAGTGATTCATGCACCATATGTGGTGTGCCTTGGTAGATGTGAAACAGGACCTTGACCACATCTTCCACAGGATTAGGACACTGAAGAGGATCTGTCCTGGCAGCACCCAGAGGCCTTCAGCACATCTTAGAACGTTCTGTCCTAGAGGACAAAGATGAGGACCCCATTCTGCCCAATATCGCCACAACCATGGCCGCCTTGGAGCAGAACATTGGCTCCTGTGACACCAGCCCTGACATTGTCTCACCATCCCTCAGTTCTGGCTTTAAGGACCTATCACACATGCAACCTTGTTCCCTGCCATCAATGGCCACAGCCAGATTAATGACAAGGAACAGACACATGGAGAATAAGCACCTTCCCACCACTCCAGAAAGGCTTAAGGCAGCTGTGATCCTCTCTGTCTCACAGTCAGTCAGCTTTGTTTTTCAGTTTTGTCATAGGCAGGGTCCCTAATTCCTGCCCCTCCCCATAAGAGCTGGACTTCCCTATGAAGGCACTTGCCCTAGCTGGGGCAGTGGAACTGGGCACAGGTAACCTTGAGCTTAGCCTGGGCCAGCTTTGAACAGTACTTCTAAGGTCCCCAGAGACTAAATCCAGATGTCCCTTACACTCTGGTGGGGCCCCCTGGAGGTAGAAGGTACCAGTAGAGCTAAGTTTGTCTGTATCCACGGGCATTTAACTCTGGTCTCCCTGCCTTCTGTGGAGCACTTTTTTTCCCTGTCATGTTAAATTCTTGAGACATAAAAGGTTCTAGATACAGACAACCTTGACTCGGGGAGCTGTGTTTCTCACAGGTTCAAACAGATGTCTCCAAGAACTGGCCAATCACTTTAGAAAACAGATGAATGGAATATTTTTGTATCTGGTGTTTACAGATATTGGGAAGATATCCATTAAGAGTCTGTTATTAAAAGGGAAAATACATTGATGGAACCATCAGAGAGGTGGGTGATCACAAGATCGAGTAATTTCTCCTATAGGGCTCAGTACTATTTTGATGGCATTCTTAGCTTTTAAATTGTTGGAAGTTAATAATCTCCTATGTTAACTGATTCCAAAAGGTTTTTATCTGTTAGTCACAAGATAAGAGTTGCAACAGAAATGTGCAAGGAGTATCTATCAGGGGCTCAAACTAGCCCCAAATAAAGTATAATTAGGGTTAGAATTGCAACATTTCAACCTCTCTATATCACTGCCATCCTACTCTGTCAATCAGTCTTTGAAGATTCAGGTTCTTTCCAGGAATTCTCATTCACAGTCTTCTGTTCATATTCAATGAGGCAAGCAGGAAGGAAGGCCAGCAGGGAGACCACTTCATGGAAATTCGAATATTCTCTCTCTCTCTCACTGCCTCTCTCTGTGTCTCTCTCTGCCTCTGTCTCTCTCTGTGTCTCTTTGCCTCTCTGTCTCTCTCTGTGTCTCTGTCT